>JACCIY010000257.1:0-73340 GCA_025506505.1 Flaveria sonorensis
GGCCATGTTCGTGAAAGTATGAGCCCTGTGCTGTACCTGCTTTGTTGACCCCGAAGAAGGATGGCACCTGGCGTTGTGTGTTTGACAGTCGAGCCATCAACAAGATTACAGTGAGGTACAGGTTTTCCTATTCCCCGACTTGACGATTTACTTGATCAGATTAGTGGTGCTACTGTTTTCACAAAGTTAGATCTGAAAAGTGATACTACCAAATTCGTCTAAGACCGGAGACGAATGGAAAACTGCCTTCAAGACTCGTGAGGGTTGTACGAGTGGTCGGTAATGCCTTTTTGTTTTATCAAACGCACCCGCACTTTTATGCGTGTGATGAATCAGTTGTTTAGGCCATTTATTGGGAAGTTTGTGGTTGTATATTTTGATGATATTCTTATTTATAGTGCTTCTGTCAGTGAGCATGTCACACATGTCAAGCAGGTCTTGACCTTACTTCGTAGGGATAGCTTCTATGCAGCTATGAAGAAGTGTGTGTTCATGACCCCTAAGGTTCTGTTTTTGGGGTATGTTGTGTCTGGTGAGGGGATACAGGTGGATGAATCTAAAGTCGCGGCTGTTCAAAACTGGCCAACTCCTACTACCATTACCGAAGTTCGTAGCTTTCATGGCCTTGCTTCTTGTTATAGAAGGTTCATTCCACATTTCAGTTCTATTATGGCCCCAGTGACAGACTGCATGAAGGGAAAGATTTTTGTTTGGACAGAAGAAGCTGAGCGGGCTTTTCAAGTTATAAAAGACAAGCTCACTACAGCTCCAATTCTAGTATTGCCTGATTTTTCCAAGCTTTTGAACTTCATACAGATGCGTCAAAGGTTGGGATTGGCGGGGTTCTCAGCCAAGGTGGTCGGCCTGTTGCCTACTTTGAGGTGAGAAATTGACAGGGCCCAAGTTGAGGTATAGTACTTATGACTTGGAGCTTTATGCTGTGGTCCAAGCTGTAAAGCATTGGCGACATTATTTGTTTCATAAAGAGTTTGTTTTGTTCACTGATCATGACTCTTTAAGGCATATTCGCACACACGACAAGGTATCCCATAAGCATGGGCGCTGGTGGCATTTCTTGAAAAGTTTACTTTTGTGATCAAGCACAAGACCGGTGTTTCAAACAGAGTTGCGATGCTTAAGCAGAAGGAGTAATTTACTTGTTTCTATGAGAGTTGATGTGCCAGGTCTTGATGTCATTCGTGAGCAGCTAGTCATTGATCCATATTTTCAGTTGTTTGTGCAGGGTATGCAAACCGGGCAAAATCAGATTTTCTTTACATGATGCTTTCTGTTCAAAGGAAATCAGCTATGATTCCCGATTCTAAGCCTTCGCTTGCAAATTATTAAGGAATTACATGGTGAAGGGCAGTTTGGTCGTGATCGTTACTTTACAGTTGGTGCAAGCTTCTTATTTTTGGCCCACTATGAGGAAAGAAGTGGATCGTTAGTTAAGAGTAGTCGTATTTGCCAAGTTTCAAAGGGCAACGACTACTAATGCGGGTCTCTATATGCCTTTGCCAATTCCTTCGCAGCAGCCATGGGGTCGATATTAGTATGGATTTTGTGTTGGGAGTACCCCTACTCAGAGAGGTAATGATTCTATTTTTGTTGTTGTTGATCGGTTTTCTAAGATGGTCCATTTTATTCCTTGCAAGAAGACATCTGATGCTGTTAATGTAGCACAACTTTTCTTTCGCGATGTGTATCGTTTGCATGGGCTGCTTCTTCCTATGTGTCTGATCGGGATACCCGGTTTCTAAGTCATTTTTGGCGTACATTATGGAAGATGGTGAATACTCAACTTAACTTCAGTAGTGCTTTACCACCCACAAACAGACGGAACACTGAAGTTTTAATCGATCCTTGGGAAATTGTTACGGTGTTTGGTTGGTGATCATGTGAAAGCGTGGGATCAAAAACTGTGTCAATCTGAGTTTGCTCATAATCATGCTGCATCTCGAGCACCGGGTTAGTCCATTTCAAGTCGTTTACTCATCTCAGCCCGAGGACCACTTGATTTAATGAGACTTCCAATTTCTGGTCCTGTTTCAAAGAAAGTTCAAGATTTTGTAGAGGGGTTGCATGAAGTTCATAAGACAGTTCATGATAATCTGGCCCAAGCCAATGCGAAGTATAGAAGGCTGCTGACCAAAAACGTAGGCATGTGGATTTTGAAGAAGGTGATTCGTTTGGGCTGTTTTAACTAAAGATCGTTTTTTCAGTGGGAGACTACAACAAGCTTTCAGCTAAGAAGATTGGGCCTGTTGAAATTGTGCAGAAGATAAACCCCAATGCTTACAAGCTGAAACTTCCTAGCCCATTCGTTGTTCGACGTGTTTAATGTGAAACATTTGTTTGCCATACTATGGTGACTCTTCTGATGATGAACCTGTTGTGAATTCGAGGGCGAAATTTCCTACCAGGGGGAATGATGCGGGCCCAAGTGTTGAGGACCGGCTTTTATGTTTTTAGAGGCTCAAGACCGTGCTGCACGAAACAGGCATAACTTGGGCTATGAGTCTCCTTTCTGACGTCTACCAGTCGAGACGACCGTGGAAACGAAGACTACGTCTGTGTAACCTGCCGTAGGCGGGTAGCCCGTATTTTTCCAAAATAAGGCCTCTAAATGGGTTTTCAGGCCACTTTTATGTTTTCTCTAGTTTTCGGTTTTGTTTTGGGCTTTTGTTTGGGCCTGGTTGTTTGTTTTAGGCCCGTTCGAACTTTTTTTTTTTTTTGCTATTTAAGCTTACGGATGTAATCTGAAAGGACGTTGAACTATTGGATAATTGAAATCTTGTCTTTTCGAATTCGTGACTCTTGGGGTCGAATTTGGGGGTTTGGGGTGGAGATCATCACGGCATTCGCAGAATCAACGTGTTTGGCTTCGATTTCATTCCTGCGCTACATCACCTTTACATGTAAGGTAATTTAGAAGTAAGCACTATGACACAAAAGTATGTGAAAATATAAAAATGCATGGATTGAGTCTTTTATAGTAATGACATTGTGACATGAGTTGGTGTTAACACTTGTCACAAAGACGTTTCACATTTTTTGGAAGTGGATTGCTAAATGCCACATTATAACATATGATTACTAACCTAACTACATAACCCGATATCTAAGCCGAAATCAAATCATATGACCAAAGGCCTCAAAGAAAAGTAAGTCGGGACTAGATAAAAAGCCAACTATTTCCTGAAAGTCGAGATCGAAGTCGTTGAGAATCCGAAATTAAATATTATCAGATCATCGAGATCCTTAAGAGGGTATATAGGAGGAACTTTTGGTAATAGAAATTTAAAAGCATCTACCATTTCATTTTGCACTCCTCAAATTTTGACCATCCATAGATGAAATTTAACGATATCTTTGTAATTATTTAATAAGCATTCATGTACATAGTTGTGTTTTTTTAATAACTATTTTCATACAACTATGATTGCCAAGTTTTATTAGATTATAACATGAGATTCCTTTACGCATTTTCATCTTTTATGTGTTGGCATCATCCATGAATATTTCAAATTAATATTGTCGTAATGAAAGATCCTAACTACGCAATGACCCAAGGAAGTTGTCTTCGATTATCTCCTAAGCAAAGTCTAAAACCAAGTGGCGCGACCTAGCAAACGAGATCTTAGGGTTAGTCATTGGTCGTAGACTCGACCTAGTTATGTGTTTATTTGAAAGTATAAGAAACATAAGATACAATATATATCTAACTTTCGCTTGATTTACAAAATCAGACGTTACACATTTTCAATAATATTCCTAACCCTATATGCATGCTATATAAGACTTTCATTTAAAGAAATAAAGAATAGGTGTGAGAAGTACACCATAAAATATAATTAACATAATATTTTTAGCATGTAATTAAGCTTATACTATAAACACCTTTTTAAACCCTTTTATCACTTGAAGATAAATGGGTCAAAATTAAAAGACAATCGATGACGTGATTTGGAAATCACATCTTTTCAAAGATGATAGAAGTCAAAGTCAAAACTAAAGATACATGCTTGTTAATTAGAGAGCATAATAGTATACTGATATTCCTATATATGCTTGCAAGTGAATATATTCATTCGTTATTTGCACATTATGACACTACTAAAAATAAGCGAAATTCAATGGCGTTTGACCTCTTATATTTATATTGTCTATGAATAAATCAAAATTTGTAGCTATAAAGTGAGAAACCAAGAAGAGATGTTCTTACACGAAGAACCTATATAGTCTTGCTCGGTAGTCGGGTATTCTTGCTCGGTAGTCGGGTATAATTTGCCATATCCGTTCTCATGGATTTTGGTTTCGCATCCAGAGTGATACATGCGAATCATTCCCGTTCTTTTCTCATGCTAGACTTTTTCTTCTTATAAAACATCCTTGGATTGATAAAATCAAGAATTCGATTTCTTTGATGAATTCCCTAATTTCCTTTTCTTACAAAAGGTCTCGATATCTTTTTAATGATTTAGAGTTATCTTTTGATGCAACTTTAGGAAGTTATAGTAATTTTAAATTCCAAGCATTATTACACTTATGATAGTATTACAAAGACGTTTCACATTTTTTGCAAGTAGATTGCTAAATGCCACATTAAAACATATCTAAGGAGAAACCAAATCATATGACAAAAGGCCTCAAAGAAAAGTAAGTCGTGACTAGATAAAAAGCCAACAACCATTTCTTGAAAGTTGAGATCGAAGTCGTTGAGAATCTGAAATTAAAATATTATTAGATCATCATGTTAAACATTGAAGTAGCTTTTGTTAATAAAAATTTAAAGCATCTAAGCCCATTTTCGTTTTGCAATCCTCAAATTTTGACTATCCAATTGATGAAATTTTAATGACATTTTTGTAATTATTTTATAAGCATTTACATACTTAGTTTGTTTGTTTATTTATTTATTTTTTTTACTATTTCTATACAACTATGAGTGTGAAGTTTTATTAGATTATAACACTTACAAAGTTTGAGACTTTGAGATTCCTTTACGCAGTTTCAATTTTTACGTGTTGGCATCATCCATGAATACTTCAATTAATATTGTCGTAATGGAAGGTCCTTAACTACGTAATGAACCCGACGAAGTTGTCTTCGATTATCTCCTAAGCAAAGACTAAAATCAAGTGACGCGACCTAGAAGATGAGATCTAAGGGTTAATCATGGGTCGTAGACTCGGCCTAGTTATGTGTTTATTTGAAATTATAAAAAACATAAGATAACAGTATTTTTATCTAATTTTCGGTTGATTTACAAGGTCAGACGTTACACATTTTTGTAAATCCAAAATATCTTAATATTCCTAACCCAGGTTTTTATTTAAATAAATAGAATAGATGTGGGGAGTACACCATAAAATAATCCAAACTATAAATTATTGGTCAATAATAACTCGTACTATCAATTTGGCCAACAATAATCCTAACTTTTATTTCGTTGCCGAGGGCAATCCTATAAACATAATCATTTATTATATTACACTTGATTTTCACTTAATTTTGCTTACGATGATAATTGTGAATGAAATAGGAAAACATACAACGGAATAAAATGAAAATGAGTGAAAATCAAATGTAAATTGATGATAATATACTATAAGGATTGTTCTTGACAACAAAATTAAAGTTAATATTATTACTGACCAAGCTTATAGTATTGATTATTATCGGCCAATGGATTATAGTTTTGATTATTAAAATTCAATTACTTAAAGTATAATTTACATAACATGTTTAGCACATGCTTGATAATTATATAAACACCTTTCTTAATCCTTTTCACTTATAAATGTGTCAAAATAAAAAGACAATTGATGACGTGATATAAAGTTATATCTTTTCAAGATGGTAGAGGTCAAAGTCAAAACTAAAGATATATGCTTGTTAATTAGAGAACATATATATTGATATCCAATATATGCTTGCAAGTGAATATTTTGTAACATCCTAATCCCGAGAGGCCGACATGTCACTATTACAGATATCAAATCAAAAAACTAAATCATTATATAAAAGAGACGATCTAAAATTAGGAATTTAACAAACAAAAACTTCAAAAGAACCTAATTAAATATTCATTACATCAATTAAATCAAAAGCAAAATCTTGATCTTCAATTCACTCTTCACTGATTGCCCGAATTATCCTGATTACTTACAAATAAATAAGAAAACACCACCAAAAAAAATACAGTTGAGCCAAAAGTTTGCTCAGTGACGGAAGAAACAACAGTAGCGACAATATAATGACAAAATATACTATCAAACTTTAATACAAGTAACTGACACGGAATTGATCAAATAATACTAAAAACTGAAATATGATTCTAAGCATGTAATACTGATATCTGATACTAGACTGAACATGTAATATTGAAACTGAACTGATCTACACGACAAGTATAGTCGGATAAAATAAGCGTGTAATATAAGGAAGTACCTAGAGCCGAATCTGAACTGACAGGTACATAGCTAGCTAGACTATGCACCTATATGAGATGGTGTGTGCGGCGTACACACATGATTCCATCCCCCGAAACTGAACTGATATGAGCTGAACTAGAATCGATCCATTCGTCTCCCATATAAATGTGGCCAAAGTACTACTTAAGTACTAACGTATTAACGGAGACGCTTGAACTTTTTATAAACACCGTCAAAAAGTGTCATGTCATTGACGTCACAATGACATGTCGGACATGCTCGGGTAACAGAGTACAATCAAGGGTAGTATAACTACCTAACATATAACGTATCATGAACTTCAGCTTATTATATACGGGAACATGCAATAACGAGCGGAAATTTTAAAAATCTATTGCATGCTACAAGTCTATGTAATGAGGCTAATAAGTCAAACAGGTTGGAGCAGAGTAAAACTAAATAATAACAATAATATTGGTTGAGATATAAATGCCCGAAAGCCAAACAGTTCATATCAACGGAATTTAGGTATCAAAATCCGTACTACAAAGTAACGGAAAAACGTGGATTATACTATGAAAAAAGGACCAAGAATCCATACCTCAATAAGCAAATCAAATCAAACAAAGTCACGTTGCCCTAAATGCATTAAATATCTGCGTTTTAAACATCTTGAATGAGTTTTATGACACTTTCATTGTGTCGTCTTATTGGTTAGTTTAAATGTTTCGGCGACGGATGCTTTAAAATCATTGATTAATGTTTAACTTCTGTACAACCAGGTTTGTTTAGACGAATTTCAAAGCATTGCATCACTATACTTTTAATTATTTTAACTTATGTGTATTAATTGTATGCATACCCATTATTATTATTATTACATAAAGTCAAGAACAGATTAATACCTTGATACTTATAAATGGTCTACCTTCCCTTTTCACATCATTTTACCATATGCATAACATAGTATCAAAGAAAATAGAATGCCACATAGGTTTGTATATTTCAATAAATTATTTTTTTTTTTTCTTCTTTCTTTCTATTTTTTTTACCCTTGTTCCTAATACGAGATTTAAAAGCTATTCATCACCAAACTATTATTAACCCAATTTGCATCTATATATCAAATTCATAATTGTACAAAATACCAACAGTGACAATCATACCTCCTTATTTATTTTCACAACCAAGTTTGATGGAAATATCTTCAATTGGAGTATGAAGCTCAATTGTTTATCAAAGAATTCCAATTAATATTATAACTCAGATGTGATAGCTAGATAATTAATATTAGTGACCAACAGGGAGCATTCCATTAACATGGATGCAATTCAAAACTGAGTTCAACGAGTATCAGAAAGAGAAACAAACAAGCATGTCTTTCAATTCGATCCACGTGGTTAGTAAATTCAAGTTATATTTAGTGGTGATGGAGTGATTCAATGGTGTTTCTAGCAGGTTAGAGATCGGAACAGAAGTTCCAATCACCGGCGAGACTCAAGCAGAACAACTAAGTCGGGAGCACCGTGAGGTAGTTGTGGGCTTCGTGAGGGCGGATCGAGCTATAAATCGTTGGATCAGAAGTCGGTTGAAGCAAAGGATCATCATCGTGATCTTTTCGGGAGTTTGTTGGAGGATATAGAAGGTACCCGTAGAAGGTGAAAACCAGGCCAAAAGGAAGTGGAAACGATTCGTAGGGCTGCAAACGAACCGAACGAACACGAACACGAACAAGGCCTTGTTCGTGTTTGTTCGTTAAGAAATATACTTGTTTATGAACTGTTCACAAACACTTACCGAACGAGATTCTTGGTTCGTGTTCGTTCATTAAGAAAATAAATATGTTCATGAACTGTTCATGAACACTTACCGAACGTAAACGAACACAATCATAAGCAAACGAACACAAACAACTGTTCATAAACATAACGAACACAAAAAAGCTCATGAGCACAAACGAATACAATGATTATAGATTTATTTTAGTATAAATTTTACATTTATATTACAAACATTACACAAAAATCAATCAAAAATAAACAAGTACTTAACATAAATATAAAAAAAATACTTATATAATAGTCATAAAAATAACTGACACAAATTAAGAATATAAACAACAAAACATTAACGAACATAAACGAACACATTGTCGAACGTTCACGAACGGACATTAACGAACATAAACGACATTATCGAACGTTCACGAACATAAATGGACGAACACGACTCGTGTCATGTTCGTTCGTTTAACTAACGAACGAATTTTCTTGTTCGTGTTTGTTCATTTACTAAATGATTGAACATAAACGAACTTTCCCGCCGAACGGTTCATAACTGTTCGCTGAACATTCAGTTTATTTGCAGCCCTAACGATTTGGGTTCGGATCTTGACTATTGAGTCAACATAAGTGAATATAAAGCTGTGGGTCATAGCCCACTTGATTTCATTTTCTTTTTTTTTTTCACATTAACATTAGTACAGGTTTTTTTTTTTTATACTAAATATTACTTATTTGTTATTATGCTTATTATTATTAGTTCTATTATTATTTAATTTTATCTTACGGGTATTATAATATTCTTTCATTATTTGGAACATTATGAATTTATGATACTACTACATAAAAAAAAATTAAGCGAAAATACAATTGGCGTTTGACTTCTTATATTTGTAATGTCTATAAATAGATTGTTTGCAAAACAGTTCAAGTTTTACAGTTCTTCACTTTAACACTTCTACTCACTAAATACACTAAACCAATGTTATAATTTGTTTTTAGTTTTCAGAATGAAATTTCTAAAAGCCTGACAATTACTTTAAAAGACATTTTGTTTCAATGAAACATACGTGTGTGTCTTTGTGTGTGTGGAAATATACGACTCGTATGCATACATGCATTCATATTACGTTGGGGTTATTATAGGATTTTTGTAAATATCATAAAAAGCAGTTTTGGAGTTTGCTTAAACTAATTTAACGGTTGAGATTAACACGTGACAATTTTTATAGTTATCAAAATATTATAATTACATTACAAGTGAAAGAAAGGAATTAACCATGTTTTGTTAACTTTTTTAATTAAATATTAATTTTTTAAACTTAAATAACTTTTATATACTTTAGTATATTTTAAGAAGTACCATAATATCGAGCCTTTTTAATCTTTATGCACGTATGATACTGATATACTTTTTATTTAAAAGGACGTTTTTCTAAATGTGTATAACATGTGCAGAAACAATGTTATCATATTAACAAGTGTTGTTATGTGCATAATGAATTTACATTGTGTGGTTATTGGCATCAATCTGAATATAGTTTATTTAATTAAAAAATATTTTTGTTATGAATGTGTTGTTGTTATGCACTCACGTATGGAGATAAGTGTTGATATAGATTGCCTAAAATTTACTTTTATAGAAAGTTACAAATACCCTCACATGTGTAACACATGTATATACACGTGTCATTCTATTATTGCTTTATACAATTTTTCTAAAATTATTTCTTTGTACAAAAGTGGTCCCCTACTTAAGAATTCTTATAGTATATGTATATACATAACAGAGTTGTACATTTATGGAGTATCAAATACGTTTAATTGATTCGAATAGAGGGATGTAACTAGTTTCAGAAAACATTTTGTGAATTGTACAAATTTGAATGAATAAGTTTTAATAATCCAATTTGTATTGTGTAGAACTAGAAATAATAGGTTTAATTGTTTAATTAAACATGCCGACGGGTCAACTGTTAAATAGATCAACCATTACCACAAGCCTGTTAAACAAAATTGATATCATATGACGACCCAATTGATACGTTATTCTTTTTTTTTTTCATGTTCCTACATGTAATTTCATATCAGAAACTGACACCTCTACTTTCACCCATACATTATCGCCTCTCTTGATAAATTTCAGTACCAATACAAAATGAGTGCTTGTGTAATTTTACTCATGTCTTGACGTACCAGAATCATTTGATATTATTTCTGTTACTATTCTAAAAAATATTGTTTAATTGGCGAATGTTATGAAGGCCTTGTTGTCACTTCACATTGTGGTGACATTGTAGTATTGCTACATCTAATATGGCACCAAACAGAGATTACGGGACCCATATAAAATTTGGTTGGTTGTAGACATAACACGTGCGCACCATTTCATTTTACCATCAACATATCATCATTATTCTCTCTCTCACATATATATATATACTAACTTTAGTAAACCCGTGTATTACTATAAGTAATAAAACGATAACTAAGACAAGATATCATTAGAATTACTTATGAGTAATAACTATAAGTAATAAAACAATAATATAAACTTTTAAACTTTTTGTTTTTTTCAAATATAAATTAAACATTTTGTTTCAAAATTTTATTTTTTTAATTTCCTTACTATAACTCCCTATTTTAATTATTTTTATTTTACAAAAAATTACTTTGGAAAAAACAATTTTGATATATTACGTAAAATAGTTTGATTTTTTAGAAAAGTTTTTTTCTATAAAAAACTATTTCTATAGAAATAATATTAATAAAAAGATCTTTTTCTTAACTAATAAAAAGATATTTTCCTTAATTTATTAAAAAATTAATTATAATATAAAAATAGATAAATAATATTATTAGTAATTATTAATGTAGTTATTAATATGAGATAAACAAAAAAATTTGATAAGAATGAATGTGGTGCTAACACTTGTCACTCTCATTTACTCTTTTATTAGAGCCAAAGATAGATATATATATATATATATATATATATATATATATATATATTATATATATATTATGTTTATATATTTATCTTTATCTTTATACTCTAATATAAGAGTAACTTAAGATGACACGTGGCAGCACCACAATCATCCTCACCAAAATTTTCCCGCATCTCTCTCATATTAAATTACCTTAAATATTAATAATTTATTTAATACTTTTTTAGATTTAATAAATTAAGAAAGAAATCTATCATTAATGGTATTTCTAAATAAATAATTTTTTTATATAAATAATAATTTTTTCTAAAGCATAAAACTTTTTTAAAAATACGAAATATTTTTAAATTGGTATTTTTAAAAAGTTAATTTTTTAAAACCAAAAAATCAAATTTAGGAGTTATAATAAGAAAATTTTTAAAAATGACATTTTTATACGGTTTGTTTTAAAACACAATATTTATTTTTTTGAAAAAAATTAAAAAAAATTGATATCACTGTTTTATTATTTTATAATCATTTCTCATATGTAATTTCAGTCATATCATATCTTTGAATATCATTTTATAATTATTAAATTTTATTATATTAATATTTTATTTATTCAACCCGTGTAATACACGGGTTACTAAGTCTAGTATGTATGTATATATATATATAATATATATATACACACTTATAATAAAACATAACTTTAGTGCCACGTGACATTCTCTTAATGTTCTATTTTTTTAATTCTCGTTTAAATATGTATATGTTTCTTAGCGTTAGTCTAGATTCATTTAGAGACATTTTGGGAAAATTTGTAAATTTAACCCTAAATTAGAGTGTATCTTTCTTTGAAAATAAAATCAAACCTGATTATTCTTTTTCTTCAAATAATTTATCTACAAAAACTGCAGATCACCTTTAAATCCATAAAATGCTCGGTTTATATTCGAATCGTGACAAAAATTACGAGATTTCTTAATCGATTTCTCTCCAATTCGAAGGAATTCATGGGTATATTCTTTGGAAATGAAATCATATCCTATTTTGAAAGATTGCACAACCATCCTAGCTTTACAACACTCTTGATTTATCTTTATATACTCTGATGATAGCACCTTCGACAAGCTTCATCAACGTTATCATTTTGGCTTCGATTTCTTCAAGTTTTCTTCATGAAAATGTATTTATTTTTGTTATATTTGAGCTTTCATCCTCTGCGTTTGTGTTTTTGGATTGATATTATTTTTCTTTTATTTTTTTTATTTGAAGGTGATCTGATTCGATAATTCATCTTTAAAGAGGTATTATATGCTTCTGATTTTTAAACTCCTTTATTTCTTTTTATGTATACTGTCGTATTACAATATTTTTGAATTAAACCCGTGTGTTACACGGGGTCTTTAGCCTAGTATATGTATATATATATATATATATAATATATATATATATATATATATATATATATATATATATATATATATATATTATATATATATATAGCTTCCCTTATACGTAATACTATAACAAGTGTTTATGAGTTTATTTTACTCCACGAAATAGGCAAAAAACAATAGATTAAATGTTTTTGCCTTTATATAAAAACACATTTGTACACGGTTCACATAGAGATCTCACTTTATATATATATATATATATATATATATATATATATATATATATATATATATATATATATTATATATATATATATATATATGACAAATTGCAGAAAACGTCCTTTGGGTTTATAGAAAATTTCATGTATCATCCTTTATTTTCAAAAAGTACTCTAATCATCCTTATGTATATCTTTTATAACAGATTTCGTCCTTTACACTAACTGCTGTTAAGTTATTCTGTTAAGTCAAGGGTAATTAGTCTTTTTACCTCTAAAGGACTATTTATGTAATTAAACATAAAGGACGTTTTCTGCAACTCTTTTTCCTTTTAATTAATTTATGTATTTTTACAATTATACATATACATATGATTTTATATATAACATAACATATATTATTAATTATTTTCATCAACATTTTATATATAAATATAAATTATGTAAATAATATTTTTATTTTTTAAACTTACGCCCTTAGCCCTATATACTTTAACTTTAATATTTTCACAAGATATTTTATATAATTATAGATTATTACCTTAAACATACTTTTTTAATCTAAGATATAATAGTAATTACAGAGAGGGTCACCTATGATTAGTTTTTTTAATTAAGTTTTAACTAAATTTTATGAATCGTTCCTCATGTGTTTTTTTAACTAAAACTATATTCTAGTTTTAAGTAAAAACGAAAAAATAAAACCAAACGAAAAATAGACGTAAAAATTGAACTACGCACGTGAAACATAAAACATTAAAAACAATAACTAAGTCGATCTAGGACCTGCGCGTTTTGATGTGACTGATAAACTGAAAAAATAGGCACAAAAACATGAAATCACACACGCACGTTGCGGCTTGTTAATTTCGAAGTGTAAAACGAGAAGTTTTAAAAGATGATAATATAAGAGACCAAAGTTGAAAGTAAAAAATTATAAGGGTACAATTGTAAACGATGTAAAAGTATTAGGGTTAAAAGTAAAAAAAATTATAAATAAAAAATAAAAGTGGATATAACCACTAAAGGTAAGGTACAAATTATGATGCACAATATATTTGATAATTAATAATATATATAATGTTTTTTAATTTAATAAAAAGTTGTCCAGTGTCTAAATTTTATATTTAACATAATAATATCAATAAAAATTTAATAATATAAATTCAAATTAATTAATGAATAATTATTAACTAATTATAATTTATATTATTAAAAGTTAAGATAAAAATTGTTAATTTGTATAATATATGTTACTTGTATATCTTTATTAAAATAAAATAATTTAAAAAATTGTATGTATAATAATTTTGAAATAAAAGCTAATTACGAAAAACGTCCTTTAATTAGGTTTAAATTTTCAAAAATAGTCTTTTAAGGGGTAGAAAGACTAAAATGCCCTTGAATTAACTGGGAAAACTAACATCCGTTAGTCTAAAGGACGTAATCTGTTATGAAAAGTATATATAAAGGATGATTAGAGTACATTTTAAAGATAAAGGATGATAACTGCAATTTTCTTTAAACCTAAAGGACGTTTTCTGTTATATATATATATATATATATATATATATATTATATAATATATATATATATATATATTATATATATATATATATAGATATATATATATATAACTACCTAATACCATATTATTTAATTAAAAGTCATAATATCATATGAGCGTATTTAAAGCAACTAAAATTTTCTATATATTCACTAGTTTTAGTAAACCCGTGTATTACACGGTTGAATAAATAAAATATTAAATAAAGTAAAAAATATTAATTATAAAATGATAGACTAATACTGATATAACTAAAATATGTATAAGTAATAAATATAAGTAATAAAATAATAATATGAACTTTTTAATTTTTTATTTTTTCAAAGATAAGTAAATATTTTATTTAAAATAACGTTTTAATTTTTTTTTATTTTTAAAATTTTCCTTACTATAACTTCCTATTTTAATTTTTTTGTTTTATAAAAAACTTACTTTAAGAAAACCAATTTTAAAATATTATGTAAAAATAGTTAGATTTTTAGAAAAAAATCTTTTATGAAAAACTATCTCTATAGAAATAACATTAATAAAAATTTCTCTTTCTTAATTTATTAAAAACTAATTATAATATAAAAATAAATAAATAATATTATTAGTAATTAATGTGGTTATTTAATAGGAGAGAGAAGCGAAAAAAATTGATAAGAATGAATGTAATGCTAAACACTGACACCTCTATTTACTTTTTTATTAGAGTAAAAAAAACTTGATTGACATGCTTTCAATACAACACCATCAAAGTTGTGAATCACGAGACTTGCATAAACATTTTGTACGTGGTTTTGTGCAATAAGTATACGAAACACACGTTTTATACGTGAATGTATATTGAAATGTTAAACATGTAATTCTTCAATGTAAGGCAGAGCTATTTAGGTAATAAATGCTAAAGTTGGCATAGTTAAACTCTTATGTTGTTTATTAAGTTCCATGAAGAGATGTAAGGAATATTAAAAGGTTATCCCTTAATTGTGTATATATTAACATCTATTATAAGTACGAGATGTCAAAATTTAACTCACTTTACCCTTTGGGTTCTGTCCAGAGTGCATGTGACATAATAGGGAAGGGAAAAACAGACAGTCAGCCTTATTTATTACATTTAAAAACATTAAGTATAAATGTTTTAACTCATTTACAATTAGATTTGTAGCAAACGTCATTTAAAACTCATGACACCTAAAACTTGCATCATACTTAACCAAAAAACAAAATACTAGATGGTTTGTAACTCTAATCACACAAAAATCTCTATTATTTGATTAAAATACGCAAAATCTCTAAAAATGAATTGACTCAATCAATAAAACTCTATTTTATTCACTCAAATACGAAAAAACATAAACAAAGCTTCATTCGATTAGGTTCATATAATGAGTTAGCTTTAACTGAGCTATAGACATATTAACGAGTTCAGTAATTGTGATATATAGTTTCAATACGTCGATCACTCAACTTGTTTAAATTAACATATTAACTTAAGCAAGACTCATTTAACATCTAACTTAACTAACATGTAATCTTATTACTAAAAGATGACATCTAACAACACAAAATATAATTATTATATTCAACTATACTATCTATACTTATTAATAAAACAACATCTTTAGTGTCACGTGTCATTTTCTTATGTTTTATTCTTTTGATTTCCCGTCTAAAAATGTATCTATCCTTATTATTAGTCATAATTCATTTGAACAAAATCAACTATTACTATAATTACAAATGGAGTTTTTTCCTTAAATAGTGTATATAGAAAATTTATTTACTAAAATAGGTGTTTAAGGAAGTGTTTTTTTTTCACTATAATGGTATTGGTTAAATTTATTTCATATTAAAATAATATTATTAAATGAGTCGAGTGCAAAGGTTGATAAAATTGTAAAACCATTTGATTTACATGTCGTAATTAAAAACAAAATTTTTTGTAAAACTTATTTTTATTTTTTTAATTCACTCAGACTTAATTTAAATCGTCTTTCATATAGAAAACTTGAATTTTCTTTCACTATAATTTTGTTTTAATTTCACATAAAAGTAGACACATTTGTTTTTTTAATTCTTTTTAAAATATGTATTTTTTAAAAATGTTTTTAAGTAGCTTAAAAGATGTAATAAGAAAAAGAGTAAATTACAAATATTGTCCTTTAAGTATTATTAAAATTACGGATCTTGTCCTTAAACTTTGATATTACATTGAGCGTCATTTATTTGAAAAGTTGTTACGTTTTATGTCCTTTACACTAACTGAAGTTAACTTTTTCTGTTAAGTTTTTATTAAATGATATTTTTACCCTTAATCTTTAAAGGACAAATATGTAATTTATATTTTTCTTCTTTCTCTTTTTCAATTCTCGTCATTTTTATACAAACTATACAAACTTATTTTAAATATTATTGATTGGTTAATTTTATTTTTTTATAAAATATAAAGTTGTTTATAGAACTTTAGTTTATTATAATCTTTTTATTTGTTCGGTTTAGTAATTTACTTCTTTATAGTTTTAATTAAATAAGTCACATAAATATTTTTTTGTAAGGAACGAAGTTATTTAAAATTATATCTTTTATTTTTTTTTTATTTCGAAGTTTTAGTTCAAAGGTAAACCAATTAAATTTTAGAATATTATGCTATCAACTTAAACTAAAACCATAAAATCAGAAAATAAAATTTAAATGATCTGGTTTTAAATTACTTTGTAATTTATAATTGGTATGTAACTTATTTAATTAAAATTTTAACAACTTAAACTTATTAAAAATTTAGTTAACACCACACTATCAAACTTATCCAAAATTATCATCGTAACATCTCATGAAACATACAATAACCCAAAAAAACATACCATGTCTAAAAAATAATCATTATATACACATAGTTAATTATTTATTACTTGAAATATGTCATAAATCATACATGATTTAAGAAATAACATGGAGAACACTTAGAAGCTTCTTCACGTTATGATGTCAACCAAAATATGATAGCTCTGTTTTTATAGACATAAATGAATAATGTTGGAATTAGTCATGTTTGATTTAATGTTTAATGGTTAGTTATGTTTATATTTATGCTTTAAATTATATTTTATTAATTCACGTAATTTTTGAGTTAGTTTTTGTTTTTAGTTTAAAAAAATTCTAAGTTCTCTAAATTTTATAGATTTTACTAAAAAGTAAATAACTAAACTGAACATTATAATAAATAAAAGTTCTATAAATAAAATTATATTTTATAAAATATAAAAATTAATTATCAATAATATTTAAAATAAGTTTGTATAAAAGAGATAAGAATTGAAAAAGAGAAAGAAGAAAAATATAAATTACATATTTCGTCCTTTAAAGAACAAGGGGAAAAATATAATTTAATAGAAACTTAACAGAAAAAGTTACTTCAGTTAGTATAAAGGACAAAAAACGTAATAAATTTTCAAATAAAGGACACTCGATGTAATTATCAAATTTTAAGGACAAAATCCATAATTTTAGTAACACTTAAAGGACGATATTTGTACTTTACTCTAAGAAAAACTATTTTTAACTCACTACAAAGGGCATTTTTTATAGTTTTACCCCAAATCACGTTATGTTTCAAGTTCAACTCACCAATCCTTTTATGCCTTTATTGATCTATTTAATATTATTCACACATCAAGTTTTAAATCACAACAACTCTTCTGCAAAGTCTAAATTCAATGCTCATATATACAAATCTCGATTGCAACAGTAGAAATGGTCCGTACGATTCAAGGATTTTGATTTTGATTTTGATTTCAAGATAAACTTTAGTATTTTGGTTTTTTACATAAATTTGACTTATTTATGTTTTTGTTTATGAAAGCATGAAACTTTGATTTAGTTTTAGTTTATATAAGTATGAAACTGATTTATGTTTTTGATCAACAAAAAGAGAAAATTACATATATGGTCCCTGTGGTTTAATCAAATTACATGTTTGGTCCCCAAACTTAAAAATTGCAAAGATAGTCCAAACTTTTGTATAATCATTGTATGCTTGGTCCCTGGCATCAATTCAAGCTCTATATTGCATTAGCTCAAGTTACAAGAAGACATAAATTAAAATTATTAATATGAGACAATCATGATAAAATTACAAAAAAAACATCAAATTTTGTATACAAAGAAGTTTTCGAATATTAATGGATGTTCTCATGTTTAATAAATTTGTTTATTACCTAAAGTTCTTTTTTATAAGTTTATTTCATTTCATATTATACATTATTTAGACTTATAAGTATTAATAAAAAAAACTACTAATATTAGATATAGATGATTTAAAAAATTAAACAAAAAATCGATATACAAAGTATTAACAATAATATTATGACTTACAAACCTTTTAATCAAAAACAAATTTTAATAATTGAACCCGTGTATTACACGGTTCTTTAGAATATTATAATAAATATACAAAACAACTGAAGAATTCCACTCTATCAATATCTGAATAATATTATAACCTGAGAGGGGTAGGTGAGACCCTGACCCTTTCAAATCTTCTCCACACGTTTTCATTACCCCAATATAAAAACACCATAACCTCCTTCATCTTCCTCAGCTTGGCGATTTCCCCTCCCCCAAGCTTCACAATTCATAATAATATTTACACATTCCCACACGGGCGATTCATTTTCCGGCAAACGACTTTCTAAACCTATACTTCCCACCACCGGAGATATGCAAACTTTACCTCCATTGTCGAAAATCAACATCAACTCAATAATACGGCCACCATCACCACACCCACACCGACTCACTTTCACCGTTCAATCAGCCACACAGCGGTTTGATTCTCCCAACACCACGGTTGCATCAACTAACAACGTTGTGACGTCCGGTGCTGTTGCTGCAAACCGCACCGATTGGCAGAGCTCGTGTGCGATCCTTGCGAGCAAGGTGTTGCTGCACCAGCAGAACAACGAGAAGGCTGATGACGTGGATATTATGACTGTTGTTGATGAACGTAAGGCTGTAGATCCACCACCGGTAGGTAGAATGCCCAAACCGCTCACCGTTTCCGGCGGTTCGCCGGATCGGAAGCTGAGAGTCGCGTATCAAGGCGTTAGAGGCAACTACAGCGAAACCGCTGCCGGAAAAGCGTTTCCGGAGTGCGAAACTGTTGCGTGTGAGCATCCTGAAGACGCGTTTCAATCAGTGGAGCTTTCGATCGCCGATCGTGCGGTTTTACCGGTGGAAAACTCCCTCGGCGGAAGCATCCACCGGACCTACGACCTCCTCCTCCGCCACCGCCTCCACATCGTCAGCGAACTTCAGCTATCCTTCCGCCACTGCCTCCTCGCGCTACCAGGCGTCCGTACGGAACACATCAACCGTGTGATCAGTCATCCACAAGCCCTAGCTCAATGCGAGCAAACGTTAACAAACCTCCGCTTCAACGTCCGCCGTGAGGCCGTCGCTGACACTGCCGGAGCGGCGAAGTTTGTTAGAGAACACAACCTCCGTGACACGGCGGTGATCGCATCGGCACACGCAGCAGAGATCTACAACCTGAACGTCATCGCCGACGGGATCAACGACGATCCAAACAACATCACGCGATTCATAACACTCGCACGCGAACCGATCATTCCGACGACCGATCGGCCGTTTAAAACAAGTATTGTGTTCGCTGAAGAACGAGGGACATCGGTGCTGTTCAAGGTGCTTTCAGCGTTTGCGTTTAGGAACATTAACTTGATGAAGATTGAGAGTCGACCTAACAGGAATCGGCCTGTGAGTGTTGTTGATGATGAAGTTTCTGGAACAGTGAAGCGATTTGAGTACATGTTTTATGTAGATTTTGAAGCTTCAATGGCGGATGTTAGGGCTCAGAATGCAATGGCGGAGGTTGAAGAATACACGTCGTTTTTGAGGGTGTTGGGTAGTTATCCCATGGATATCACACCTTGGAGGGAATAATAATAATAATAATAATAATAATAATAATATAATGTTGTTAAATTATGTATATTTTTATTTTTTGAACTTGTTATAAGCGTTCATATCTATGTACAGATAAAGTTGAAGAAAACTTTTGACGGGAATCTAGTAAATTGTTATAAACCATGTTACGTGACATGCAATGAATCGAATAAATTTGAACAGGTGCATATATTTTTTTGTTTTTGTTTGTCAATATTCTAAACGAATGAGTTACGAATATGAACAAACACAAATAAAAGCAAAGAAACATAAAATGATTGCAAATAAAATAAATGAACAAAAATAAGTAAATTTAAATGAATAGAAATAAAAAAAAAAAAAAAAACCTAATTTTGTGATGGAGGCTCAATAAGTTTATCAGTGATGGGCTGGAATGCGCTAATAAAGTGCAAATTCAAATTTATTTGTTTTAAGAGTATGCTTAAATATTGCTTATAGCTAATGGGTTGAAACTTCAAAGTGTTTAAGATTTGAAATTCAAATTGATTTTAATTTAGCATCACTAGTATATAATTATATTCTAATGAACATTTAAACGAAAATGAATGAATGAATGTAAGCAAACGTAAATTGATAACGAACTTTGATGTCATTACATTGGTAATATCATTAAGGAATGTTATTCTAATACATTGATATCATTATGATATTTATATTATATTTTAAAAACATTTTGTCATAACTAGGGCGGTAAACGAATCAAACGTTCAGCGAACGGTTCGTAAATTATACGTTATGCGTGAAGTTCGTTTATGTTCGTTCATTTAATAAATGAAAGAACACGATCAAGAAAATTCCGTTCGTTTAGTTAAACAAACGAACATGAACAGAGGTTGTGTTCATTCATTAATGTGCGTGAACGTTCGATAATGTGTTCGTTAATGTTCGTTTGTGTCCGTTCATTTAAAAGTTATGTTGGAAATAATTATGTTAAGTACTTATTTATATTTGGTGGATATCACATAATGTTTGTGATTTATTTTTATAAAATCAATATATGATAGTTTGTATTTGTTTGTTACAGAAAATTTCGTTTGTGTTCATTTATGTTCATGAATATTTGTGTGCGTTTATTTGCTTTCGTTTGCATTCGTTTATGTTTGTGAACAATTTATGAACATATTCATCTTAATGAACGAACACAAACAGAAAATCTCGTTTGGTAAGCGTTCATAAACAGTTCATGAACAACTTATTTTCTTAATGAACGAACACGAACAAGGCCCTGTTCGTGTTCGTTCGGTTCGTTTACAGCCCTAGTCATAACAACATCAACCATGTAATGTGATATTAAGCAACCTAAGTTTGTGATCATGATTTTTCCAATTAATCAACATTTCTTTTTCTATTGTAATTCTTTTTTGTAATTACAGCCTATAATAATCACATAAACCACATTATATTTTACAATACTTAAGTTGAAAGTCTAGGTGATACTATCAATTAGATAGATGACTTGTTTTTTTTTAGTACGAGCGATGTGTATGAAATGATTTGGTAAACAATGTGAACAAAGAATTGTAAACATCACACCAACCATAAACAAAGGGGGGTGCTCCTCAACATTGTCTTCAAAAGGTTGGTGAGTCCAATCCTCCAACTGCAATTTTATTATATGAATAAACACACATAAACACTGTTTGTGTGTATATGTGAGTGACTTTTCAATGGGTTAATTAATATATAATAATTCCCTTACCTACTCAAAATGCCCGTGGCACACCATCTTGATATCTTTCTTGTCACACTTCCATCTTGCAACAAAATTATTAATTGATCAATATAGTTTTGTACCTTATTCAACTGAATTTATATGATGACATTTATTTTTTTGTCTAATGAAATAATATTTTTAATTGAACATTGGTTGCAGCCAATGATGACAGAAGGTTACAATAGAATATATGGTTGTTTTGTGTCAGCAAATGCATAAAGTGAATGACTGTTTGGATTAAAAACTTGTCAACTAGGGAGCTGTCAACTTAGCTACGTGGCCGCTGTTGATTAGTCCTAAATGATTGAGCTGGTTGGGTATAAAGTGAATGACTGTTTTGGGTTAAAAAGTTGTTCAAAATGTCTAATTTGATGATTTTCCGTTCATGCATCTTACATTTCTCGAAATACATAGTGTATGTTAGGAAGATAACAAGCATATGTCCAGACTATTCTTGCTCTCTAGTTACTAGCAACAAAAAGTGGATCGTTGCTCCAACGAGACACTAAAAGAGGGGTGCATGGCATTAAATCTTAATGTTAAAACGAAGCAAAGAGAGTTCACAGTTTGGACTCGGCTTCTTGGTTTCACTAGAACCAATTATACTTATGTCCCTCTTACTTTCTTTCAAAAAATCTAATCTAATCATATTATACTTCAATTTAAATCTACTTCATGTATTAAATAAGATTTGAACCTGACATCTCTTTAAAGAAAAACATACACATTTACCAATAAGATAGCCTAGTGGCTATTTAATATTTATGCTACTCCTACTTGGACCTTAGCGTCGAACCATTCTTTCCCATCACGGCTTCAATACCTTGACAGCAGAGACTTGTTGTCAAAGAAAACTTCACATGTTAACTAATAGCTTTTGACGTGAGGAAATCCAAGCAAATTTTTACTGATAACTCTAGTTACATAGATTAAATATTAACTATCTTTATAATCTATAAAAGAAGAATAAACAAAAACTTATGTGTTTTTTTTTTCTTTTTGTTAATATATATTATTGAAAAGTATAAAAATATGAAGGATTGTTGTAATATTTTTGCCCATAACCAAACCACTGTTTGTTTTTTTTTTTTTGCTGACACAACAGTCTATCAAATAAAGTAAGAGTAATCTAAAAGAAAAGTGAAGATGCATTAACCTAATGGGAAAAAAATTCAGAAGGTTTTGGTTCAAAATATTAAGCAAAAAGTTTTTACATAAAGGATCACACCATTTCAAAATTTTATGCATGTAGGTAGCCAACACATTCAGAATTTGAAACTTGCAATCTCTTCATCATCATCGTCTATTGCACCTTCATCATCATCATCGTCTTCATACATTTCAATCTCTTCCTCGTCGTCGTCTTCTTCTTCTTCTTCTTCATCGTCTTCCATCTTGCTTGTATTACCTTTGTCATTGTCTTTTAAGCCAGTACTCAATACAACAGTTCCACCCCCTGATTTCTCCATATCCTTTCTCAATTTCTCCATGTTTTCTTTCCTGCGTTCTTCTTCCAGTCGTTCCTTCTCTTCCCGTCTTTTGTCCAGCTCAGCTCTACACAATAACCATCTTGTAATTTAAAGCCAAATCAAATTGTACTATAAAAAAAAAAAAAAAAAAAAACAAGCGTTATGATACAAACCCAACAGCCCAGAAGGGTCGAGTCGACCCGTCTGGACCCAATTCAGTCTCGGGTCAGTACATGGCAGAAGTAGTGGGGAAGGGTTGACTGTTAGTGGTATGTTAGTGGCTTGATTTTAGGAAGAAGTAACTGCTGAACTTGTGTTTAAATATCAATTTCCTGTTCTAGTTTAGGTGGACTAGTATTTTGATCTTTTGTTTGGTGTAATTGGAGACCACCCTTCTCGAAAAGGCCCCTATCTGTACTGTTTCATTTGAAGTTAATCAAGCCAACTTTTGTGTTTCTATCACATTCCGGGGTTCTTTCTAAAATCCTGCCAATTTAAGGATTTAAACTACTAAATTAAGACGCATAACATGAGTCAGAAAGCATGGTCAGTTCATCATAATATCAGCATATATTAAATCAGTTCAACTTTTCTTGTATTTGTATCATTCATGTTAATGTTATATCATTATGAAATGATTTTAGAGCAAGTATTCATATCAAAATGTAGATAAAACTAAGTGGGGTGTGTGTGAAATTGACAACAAAGGGAGTCTGAAAATACTTGTAAGTTTCCATGTACTCATCTGCACTTGCTTGAATAGCTTTAAAGAAGGCATCCATCCCAGCACCAGATACTGCTGAAACTCCAACAGCCCTTAAGTTCTTATAAAATTCCTCTAAAGCAAGAGAAAGGCTTCGAGTCAAAGTTGATGGGTATGAGTTGTCAGATTCTAGTGCAGCATGGAACACCTCAAAATCTTCCATCCACTGATCATATACCACAACAAAAAGAAAGTGTTTATAACCTATAATCACATTAACATGAATCATACAAATCCAATTTGCCAAACCACTACGGGGAAACACACACTAAAATGATTATTTTAGAAGTGTTTTTCACCTCCAATGCAAACTGGTGCTGAATGACATCAGTCTTGTTAAAAACCACAACCAATGGCAAACGGGTCTTATAAAGGATGCTACAAGCGTAAAGCATGTTGCTCATAAAAGTATTTGGACTCTCTGCACGAGGTGTATCAACAACATACGCAATGACAGTTGGAAAAGTCGAAGCAAAAGCCTCAGTAATAATTGCTCCCGATGCAGACCAAGTGAAAATCTCAATCTGACCAGGGGTATCCACAAGAACATAATCAAGATCATCTGCTCGCCTCTCGATTACTTGTATCACCTAACATCACAACACTACTGTTAAAAATCATCCGAAAACATTTACAAAAAAAAATGCATTCAAGATTACCTCATCAAATTTTGTGGCGAACAGGTTGAGTGAAGTCAATATCCCCCCATTAGGTCCAAGATTGAACTGTTTCATTACTTCTTTGTAGCGAACAGTGTCTCTTATGTCAATATTGGCACCAAATGGGAGAGTCATGACAGCTGGATCAAGATTCATCACATAACCCCTTGTGTTGGAAGCTTGTGTATGACAAACAGTTCGGTGAAGGAATGTTGTTTTCCCACTTCCTGTGTATAAAAAAAATATCGATTTTCAAGCACAAGTTATAAAAAAGCAACTCAAAATTTGGTCTTAAAAAGTAACATGATACCTGCCATTCCTACAACAATGATAATAACTGGTTTCTTCTTGAAACCAGGTGCCCCAGAGGAAGATTTGTCTATCTGCAGCTTCTCCATGGACATGGTAATATCATCTCTCACTTCACCATTCGACTAGCAAGTGGCAAAAAGTTCAAAAATAATAATAAACCATAAAAAGTTAAAATATAAATATGCATATATATACACATAATAGAATTAATTAAAAAGGGGCTGATTCTTTTACATTTATTACAGATGAATTTGTGGATTCAGTTGGCATAGTTGATGCAGCTTCATCTGCTGCTTTAATGTTGGACTCTGAATCAATTTCCATCTAAAATAATTCTTCCAGATTACTACAAATGATTAACAAAAAAGGGTGTGAGAGGTAATTATTAGATTGAAGCTCCTAATGGTTGTCTGAACTAGTTTTATAGCTCTCAATCAAATAAAAACATAAAGGGACATGTAGAGGCTGCAGCCTTTCTTAGTATTGTCTTATGAGTGAAATTGAAAAAGATTTCTTGTTTGCATACTTCTAAATCACACGCAAACCATGTTGTAACATCAACTATGATACTAATTTCACCACAAACATTTTCTAGTTGTTAGGACTAGTACTTTGATGAACATTCAGGTTTGCTTTAATAACTAAAAGTACTATACTTAATATAGAAATTACATGACATAATCTGTTTCTTAACTACAAGAATCCCAATTTTGGCAAACGGTATGTCTAGGGTTCGAAGATATCAAGAATAACGGTGCAGTTAGCTAGGGTCATTCACCTTGCAGACTAAGAGACATTGAGGGCTAATAATTAGGATAATTATATCGATGCTAGGGTTTTACAATCGAAATACTGTGGAAATCAAGAACGATAAACCGAAAATAAGAAAATCAAAGTAACTCATTCTTCATACCTAAAGAAACAAGATAGAAATTAGGGTTTTACATACGAATTAGGGCTACTTACAGTTATGCAAATCCAACATGGGCATAAGCATAAGAATTGAAGTAATAAAGATCCATCGAAAACACATTTATTTTACCTGATTTGGGGTCAAGTAATGTGAAATATTGAGCGCAAAACTGTTAACCGATTTGTGATATTGCTCAAAAACATGAAACTGCAGAAGTTATAGGAAATCGTTATAAAAGTCAAGCCCAATAATAATCCACTAAGATATGCCATGTGGCATTCGGGCCTTATTTTTCTCTACTCAAATTTAGATGGCCCATCTGGGATTCCTAACTGGGCATGAGTTAGAGATGGGCATCAAAACCGGGTTCGCCCCCATGGACCCGAACCGGACCCGGGTACGGGTAGTACCCGATGGAAGGTGTACCCGTGTTGGACTCGTTTAAACCCGTAGGGTTGGAACCGGTTTTAGATTTTGAGTTTTTTAGCGAACCTGACCCGAACCGGACCGGCCCTGTTGAACCCGATTTGAACCCGGTATTGAACCCGGTGTTCGACACACGCACAAGAAAAGAAAAGAAGAAAAAAAACTAAACCCGGTATTGGACCCGGTTTCGAACCCGAACCGGACCAGACCCTACCCTACCCGGGTATACCGGGTAGGGTTTTGACGATGGTGAACCCGACCCGTACCCGGGTTCACCAATACCCGGGTACAAGAAAACCCGATTGGGTCCAACCCGGTTTGTACCCGGTTTCGGGTACGGTCCAATTCCCGGTTTATGCACCTCTAGCATGAGTACAGTAGAGAGGCACAATTTTTTTTTTTTTTTTCCTTCTTCAGTTCCAACCCGGTTCCTATAGGTACCGGCATTAAGTCAAAATCAGTTTGAGTTAAAATTGGTTCCACTTTGGTTTGGGTTGCTGACCAGTTTTAGACCGGCTTTTTCAGGTTTGAGCGTTTTTTGGTTGGTTTGGTTTCAGTTTGGATTGGTTAGTTCAAAGCAAACCATACCCGGTTTGAAACCGGCGGTTTTTTCAGGTAGAGATTGGTTCCACTCTCTACCGGGTAGGCACCAGAACCTGTTCCGGATAAGGGAGCGGGGGCCAAAAACCGTCTTTCTTTTTTTTCTTTTTTTTTTTCACCACTAGGCATGAGCATACAACTTTATTATAAGAGGGTATGGCATATTCCCAGATAACAGGGATATACTTTTTAAAAGTCTAGTGCTGTATGACCAAATACCATTATACACATAACCTAATATGGCAATTAAAGGTGTGCATGAAGCCATGAATATTTGTCCAAAAGTTTATCTTATTGTAGTTTTTTTTGGTAAGGTGTATACTTGTAAAATCAATAAACATGAAACATCACGTTGTTTTATATTTTAAACCCATTAAACCATCATTCAAGTTCAGCTCAAACTTTATTTGATGACTCGTTAGACTTAGTGCTGAGGCTCTCAAGTATACATCAAGAATGATAGTCTCATGAAACAAACTTAATGTGATCTACACTTTAGGCTTTATAAGTTAGATGATAAGAACTTAGGTTGGCTTCTAATTTGCATAAATTCGATGAAACTCGACTGTTAGAAAACTTAATAATATTGTTTGATTCAGGTTTTTGTGTAAAACAGACATCAAAACCGAACCATGGATATTGCAAAATTGCGGAAGTGTGCAGACCAATTGATAATGTAAACAAACCATGTGCAATATATCTATACTAATAATCCTTTACATCTGAGTACACGTGTCATCCTCACGTGCACTCTCTTCAGCTTTCTCCCTCCCAGCAACCTACGACCCGAAGGCTTAAAGAAGATTTTGCTCAGTAATTATGCAGACCAATTGATAATGTGAACAAACCATGTGCTATTTTGTATATTAATCACATGGAAGGCTTAAAGAAGATTTTGCTCAGTAATTGTCTTAAAGAAATGATGGAACTACCTCAGGTATATCTATTACACTTCTTTTCATCAGTGTAAAAAACAACTTCCAAATTCAGATTTAAATTTAAAAAATTATTAGTTTAATGATAGGAAAGTGACGGAGAAGCTGCTGATACTGAGCTTAAAACTGGTTTTCACTAGCATCTCCATAATGTATATGCAGTAACTTCTTCCAATATTAATTTGATCCTTAATTTTTTTTTCAACAATTAGGTTTCTCTTGCATTATATATTTCTTAATCATGAAGAGATATGTTTCTTGACCTTGATAAAGATGGAAACAAGACATTAAGCGAGGAGGAACTTTAAGGATACGTGATATAACACTCATAAATATTTTTTTCCATAGAGGTAATCATTATAAAAGTATAACCATTTGATTGTTATAACTGACTACATAAAAGTTTAGTCCAATCAACACTTTTTATTTGGGCGGCTAAAAATGTTTTATATTGCTGCAGTTACATGTGTTTTGAATAGATGTTGGTGGATTGCAATTTGCATTGAATTTTAGCCATTAATCTTTAGTAATTGATAATATAGATAATTTATGACTCATGTGCTTGTACTTATTGGGCCTCTTAATGCCTTGAGTGATGGGATAGTTTGGTTCCTCTTTCTTGTATTAATTTAACCGGTTAAAAGGCTTTCTAATTGCTTATTTAGTTAATGTTTGTTAATGTAAAAGTTAGTAATTTGGATCGGTGACTTTTCAACATAGGAGATGATGACCAAATTTGAAAATGATGGATTTTGTAGACTAAAGGAGTGTGTCTTCTCTCTGTTGTGTATCGGCCTAATTCATTGTGTTATGAAGATGATTGTCCTTTAATCATATTATTTGGGGTTCTTTTACATGTAAGTTCTTAATATCCAAGCATTATTGCTTTGTTACATCTGAGTAGATGATTATGATTATTTCATCACATAATCTGTTTTAAATAACATTCAGAACTCACATCCAAACATCCCCACAACAATTTCAACATGAACTAATATTTATTTGCAACTAACCGGAAGAAAGAGCGTTATTAGGATTATTTAGGTTGCTAATTTCATACTCGGAATTCTCATATGCTCTGGCATAAATTCAAGGTACTTATCTTCTATTTTCACTGTTTTGATTCTCTCTTTTTATTGTATTTGTTTTCATGAATTCCATATACATATGATTTATTGTTCAGTTGCGTTAAACTTGTGCTTTACTTTATTATTGTTTAATATTACTATTCTTGCTTATATTTAGAATATATATATATGGGATTACGTGAGAGATCCAGACAAGGTGGTCTTTGTGCTAAGAGGAATGCAGATGCCCATCAAATATATATGTTTTTCGTTTCTTATGTTTAAAGTTGTAATAAGTTAATAACTGGTGTTGAATGTTTGACATTTTCTATTAACTATCAAAACGTGCATCTAAACCACCCCAAATGGATTTATTTGAAACAAAGATTATTTATATGAAAAATGCATAGATTGACCTTTATGCTAATTTTTTATGGGTTTTGATATAGGCAAGATGCACATCAAGAGCTTTGAAAGGAGTTGTAACATGTAAGGCTGATTTAAATTATTTATGTTTCTTTTAATACTTCACTTTTAAAATTACATGTCTTATGATTTGATTTAAAAATCAAAACTAATACTGTTTTCTATGCCAAAAAAGATAAAGATATTTGTGCATTTTTATCAATTGCCTTGATTCGAAGGTCAAGCATTCTATTGATACTGTTTATGCTTACTTTTCAAACATGTTTGCATTTTATTTCATCGGGTTATTGACTCTCATTGTTTTGTGATTCTTTTATATTAATTGGTTATTTTTTACTCATAAGTTAAATAAATTATATATTTATCTTTAACAAATATTCTTTACGTTTTTTATGCAAATTAAGATATCTACAATTATTAACCCGTGTAATACACGAGCTATAACCTAATTACAAATATAGTATATTTATATAACAACTTTTGATAAAAACCTAAAAAAAGGTGTTTCAATGTAAAATTCTTTAATACTTTATCTAACCTTTAAAATGTTGCAATTCTTTTACCTGACAGAATAATACTTATATTATTTTTTTAAAAGCAACAATTTTTTGGCTCTTTAAAAGTTGACATGTTTCACTTTGAAAAAGTTTTCCCCCAAATTTTAATACTTGTTGATTTATAATAATTACTAATTATATAATTCATAAATGTCTATAGTATATTTACTACAAATATTTTATTGAATCATTAATAGAATTCTAATATCACTTAATCTCATATGTATATTGTAGCTTTTCTATGCAAAACAAGGTATTTTGTCATGGAACTATGAAAAAAAAAGGTTTTTTAATGCTTTGTATTCGTTTAGATGATTCGCTACATGATACAGATAACCATTTACAAGTTACAAATAATAATGGTAACCACAGTCCACACTATATTCCTAACACTTTTAATGATAATATTTTAACTTAACTGATTATTTATTGATAGTTACTAGCTATGTCTCTAAACATAAATTATTGCCTACGGTTAATAAAACTGAGTTATCAAAGCGTTTTAAATGTTAAAAGATAATTATTGTTAATTTCAATTAACGTATGCTCACCTGTAAAGATCAAGAAAGGCCAAACATTCTAAAAAGATCCTACAATTAATCAAAATACAAGATGCCTAGTATATATCAGTTATTCCACCGTTTAGCGAAAATTATAAAATATAGAAAATAAAACAAGAGTAATTGTACAACATTAGTTTTTTGAGTTATTTGATTCCTCCAACATGGGTTTAAAGATTGATATAGGCATAAAGTGAAGCATATCTTTATTAAATTTATGATGCTCCATAAATTATTCAATCTATCTTTCAATATTCTTGATGCGTGTCGGTCTACGAGCCAATCACCAAAGTGAAAAACTTTATCATTTAGAATCACGACAACCCCTTCACAATGTGCACATCATTATCATACACAATCTATCTATTCTTTTGCTTCATGTAACTCAAATAAGTTAAAGTGGGTTAATTAATACGTAAAAGTTCAATATGAGTTGTAACAAACTTAAGTCCATTAGCTTTTACTTTATCACTTTCATTTTATCTCATTGTTTGACTATAAGTCTATAACTAAATAGCCTTTAAGAAGTAATTCAATAGTACAAAAATAGATAAACTAATAATATATTGTAAAAGATTTTTGTTCTAATAAAAGGTTCAAGTTCTTTTGAGAACGACTACTCACATACACATTTATTTACTCTTATACTTTTAAACTATACCCGCTACTAATATACATTGTTATGATTTGAACTATGTTTTTCTCTAAAATTTTTTTTTAACTCTTATCACTGGTTTACTAATTAACACAACTAACCTGTAAAAGATTTATATTTATCTAAAAAGAATCTTTCTAACAATGTTAATCATGCTACCGTGATTATCTTTATCATGTTGTTAGCTAAAAGAGGAAAATATATCCCCTTAAATTTCATATATAATTAATTTTATAAACAAAAAAGTGATGATACATAAAAAAAATTAGAAGATAGAGATGAAGGAGAAGATTATCACGATCTAGCTATTTGTTAAAAGTAGATTGCGTATATCATTTCCCTAAAAGATTTTTATACATATATATAGTGGTTATGGGGAAAAGTAAGTGGTGAGAAGTATAACTATATATAAGAAAAAGATATGGTGATTGGGAACACGTATATCCGCGTTAGTGCCACTAAGATATGATTAGGCAAATGAGCACTATTCATCACACCCTCCACATGCTTTTCTATACCACTAAGGATTAAATATATACATAAGCATTTACTTACTTACCTATGTCATAATAAAATTCTCTTTTATATGTTCTACATAACATCTAATAGTTTTATATGTCTTTTACATACGTGTGAGTTGAGTGATGTCGATTTTCTAAACATCAAAGATGTACACAGCTAGAAGAAATCTCGACTCCGCTACCATATGTTGTTGTGAGGTTCTTTATAGAATCATAAATGATGTGAGAACATAACCAAAATCTTTTATTTATTATTAAAATTAAATAGAAAGGGCGTAACTTTGAAATTTAACTTATTTATGCCTCTAACTAACTAGTCGTACTTCTGCTCTTCTCTCTTCCTCAGTGACAAGTTTTTCACAATACATAGATTACATACGTGTAATGCATTCGCGAAGCTTCTTTGGGGCCATTTTTTTATCGGTAGTGTTAATTTTTGGTTCGGTAGTGTAAATTTCTGGTCCGGTAATGGAAATTTTTTAATAAATATAGAATCTGCACCCCCCCCCCCCCCCCGCGTAAAATAGTTTACTTTCGCCCCCGCCTCCCATAAGGTTTGGTTCAAGCTCCGCCACTAGTATAATATATCTCAACATGTGTGCATTATTATAATAATGTAAGATACACAATTTTACGAAAACATGCATATATCAATAAAGTATATTCTCAAAGAAAAGGTTCAAGAACACAAAATTGTAACGTAAATTACTTTTAGTGTAATTAGAAAATTAAACTCAAAACTGTTTACCATGGCTTTGGTATCCCTAATGCTAATCCTAACTTGATTAACAATAAAATAATGCTAGACTAGTCTATCTCTAATTCTTAAATTCAAAACTCCTCCTCATCTCCATCTTGAGCTAAGAAGATAAAACTCACATTGCTTTATCCAATCACCAACTTGTGATCCAAGGATCTTTTTATCGCCTCACATAGCTTGTGAGTCTGGTTGGGATTATGTTGGTCCAACATATTTATATATCAGTAATGGTTGAATTGTAGATAAATGCACAAATAAATAATTTTGATTAGTTCTCACAGTGATTGTGGTTTTTAAAGAACCCTTCTTTATGCATGACGGAGTAAGAAGGCTCTTTGCGTAAAAGAGTGAGATACAACCCCATTGATCTTGAAATTCCGATTTCTCTACCTAAATCTGATCTCTACATGATAGAAAATGTTTGGCCACATGATAAGAAATCTATATTCAGTCAAATATAACAATGATCTGATTTTTTAGTCCATGAAAAACCATAGATTGTTATTGTAATATGCCAGAGGTACTTAAAACCGAGAAAACCTAAAAATCTGACTCTTGTGCATATACAATGAACTCACATATTCTAGAGCCTTGAATACACAAATATGTATAGTGTTTTAATAGTATTGAGACTATTTGTTGTATCTTTTATGTTTCCTCATATTTGAAAACAAAAAATAAACAAACAAACAAACATTTTATTTAACGGCCTAATCTGATCCCAACCTACTTTAATTTAAGTCTACTCCACACATTTCAAATGAAGCTTGAACTCGTCATCGTAACAATAAGAGGGCACACATATCTACTACTAGTCTATGCTAGTGGTTGTAAAACACTTATATAATAGAATTTGAGGTTTAAAGAATAATGAATGGAGTAGGCACCAAATAGTTGCTTACATGTGGGATCCAATTAGCAGCTAGTTTAACATATACAAAAGGTTTAAAGGTGGCACATGTAGAGAGTCAATCTTTTACTTTAAACCCCACTTGTTGCAATATTACATGCATCTAATGGATACATATAGATCCAAGGTTATCTATTTATGTGCATTTCTAACCAATTTATCAGCCTTTTCTCCAATAACTTTCCTAAAAGACTACTCTGCAAATATTTTTTTTTCATTTTAAAAAGAACTCAGTTTATTTTATGTACGAAAGAATATAGAAAAACTTAATTTGTTATTTTTACTCATTATAATAGTTTTATTAGTTTATATATCAATTTATATTCTTTTCATGTTTTGACCCGTCAATATAACATGCTGAATAATATTTGCGAATATAACATGCTAAATAATTTTTGTGAAAACTTTCTTATCCTTATTGAAAATTACATCTTGGTTAACTTAATTTTCAAATATATAAGTACACAACTAATTTACATCATTCTAACATACTTTTATACGACAACTAATTTACACAAGCGGAGTATCACCACACTAACTCGAAATGTTCGTCACTGACCCTCTCCCACACACACTAAAGCAGTGACAACTTATGCATTATTATACACAATACGACCGTTAAAGATTCGAGAGAAGCACCAAAATCAAAGGTAGATATTGTTCAAAAGATTTTAAGAATTTATTCTTTGACATAATTGAAGATTGAAAAAAAAAATCTTATGACGTGAAATGCACTAGTTGTATGTTTAGGGGAGCGAGGTTATAATATGGAAAATTATAAACTCAGCCATAAACAAATTTAGTAAACTTTAATTTTGAGAAAACTCAAGCTTAATATGAATTAAATCGCACATCTAAAATACATAAATTGTATTTGAATAGTATGCAAAGTTTGTATTTGTGTCTTGTATTTATCTTTCATACGATTTAATGTGATATATATATATATATATATATATATATATATATATATATATATGTATATATATATATATATATTTATATATATATATATATATATATATATATATATATATATATAATTAGTAAATATAATTCCAAACAAGACCTCAAGCGAGTATTAAGATTTGCTTCTAACTTTCTAAGAAACTCAAAGTGCGGTAAGATATGATTTTACAAAACAACATGATAAAATTTTTTAATTAACAATCTATTAACGACTTATTTGAACGCATGCAAAATGTTGACATAATTATTATTTTATGAAATAAGATTTTATAAACTTAAACTTCTGTCTACTTTCCAAAAATACAACTTTTGTAGCTCTATAACGTGAAATAGAGTGTAGACATGGATGACAGAGTGTGAGGAGATCGAGACAAGCTCACGATCAATGACCATGGAATGTTTATAGGAGAAAAACATAGTCGTATAAGAGAGGGACTAGAGAAAATGATACAACGGTCTATAAACTTTAAAGAGAATGGTCGATGTTTTTAACGATGACACCAGAAAGAATAAAGTGGAGACGCTATCATAGCTTTAGAATAATGGTAAAATCGTAATTCAAATGTAGGTGATAGATTTAAGACATGAATATTACTTCTTCTTTCTATAAAAGATGATTTATTTTGGTGAATCATCAAAATGTGCACGTAAGACCATATTTTTGTAAAAATATACATTGACTTTATGCCTTTAACATATAAATATCCCCAAGTCTCAACAAGTCAATCATATTTTGAAGCATACATCTTTGCAGGCTAAAGCATCAAAATCTAGCTTCTAAAACAATTATTAAAAAGATCAACGAATCCATAAGAATAGTCACTTAAATCAGTCACGTGTTTGATAACGGCCAACTAGATCCCTAGCCAGCGTGTCCATGTGACGTGACTTTGTTGTTTGTGTCTAGAAGGCTGTAGCACAACCGTTAGCTCTGAGATAACAAAACATGTATCTGCTATTGGACAAGTGATCTGATTTAAATGTGTATTCTTATAGACCCGTTGAAATTTTGAATGATTGGTCTCAAAACCACACTCTTGAGTCTTGACTCTAGCCACCCTAGCCGTGATCGACTCGCCATGTATAAGTTTATTTTTAAGGGGGGAAAATCTATGTATATTTAAAAAAAAAAAATAATTTTTTATTGATTTTTTATACGATGGGAAACAGTTGTTGGGTCCGTGGAAATGGTTGACTTTTGGTTGGTGGTGTCAGCCACTAACACACTGATTCTAATTTGTAAGTTATAAGTTTTCAACTTTACTTTGGACCACTATACCCTTTGATAATGACCATACACCCCTCTTTCTCTCTATCATGGTATTTTCACATGACTCATGTCATCATCATGATCATGATCATACCTCCATACAAATCGGAACCATTTGCATACCATAATAATGTCTCATCATCACTCATGTTATTCCAGGCTAACAACATAACAAATATGGTGTTAAATAAAATAACAAATATTATTCCTTTAACTTTTAATATTTCTTTGGGTTATTATATAAGAAACTAAACAGATTTAATTATATTTTTAAAAATGAAAGGACTTTGTTTGGTGAGTTATATATGGTTACCAGTTATAATCAAAATTACTTATAATGAATGGATTTTTGTTAGGGGGATGATAAAGAATAGTTCTTAAAAGATAATTCATACATAAAATTTGAACCATTTGTAATAAATGAATTAAAAAAAACAGAAAAATCATCAAAACAACCAAATTAACTGAGTTCTTTTTATTGAAATAATTATTGACTTTTAGCTTTTTTTAAATAAAGAAGCCACTTTGAGCAAGCCATAGTGACTATCACTGTTAAATCGGCAACCATCTAGCCGGCTCTAAAATTCAAGTAACTGTATTACTGATCCACATGTATATAGCCCATGAAACCTTGACAGATACACCAAAGCAGGATTATTAACATCCCTTAAATCCTAGTTGTTATCACAAACGGCTAAAAATTAGCCGTTTCACAACTTTTATGGCTAAATCCTAATCGTTGTCCACCCCAAGCATTTCAAACTAAGCCGGCTAATTAATGAGCCAACTTGAACGCCAATAATATGGCTACGTAGGAGCCATCACCGCTCATTGGACAAACAAAAACATAACACTTGTAGAATAACGGCTAATAAATTGTCGTTAAAAAATTGCCTTTTTTTAACATCAATTTTTTACCACCAAACTTCACATAATCATACACTTCAAAGTTATACATTACTTATGAAGCCAAATCATGGTTTTTGAAAACAAACAAGGTTCAGAAAGCCAAAAAATTGAAAAATAGATAAGTGTGAAGACTTGATGGAAAAATATTCTAACGAATGGAGTTGATTTTCTTACATCGAACCAAGATGCTCAAGCATTGTTTACTAAGAACAATATGTCCACCAATTTCACTAGAGCATAGTGGCAGAGCTTGAACATTTCCGTAAGGGGGGCGGGAGCGAAATTTAATTTTTTACGGGGAGGCGAACTCGATATTTATATAAAAACTTACACTACCGGGTCAAAAATTTGCAATACCGGACTAAAATTTAACACTAGCGACGAAAAAAAGAAGGGGGCGACGCCCCGGCCCCCACTATCCTCCGCCAGTGCTAGAGCAGCTTGCTCGAACTCATAATAGCCTATTTATATTCAACCGTCAAGATTAAACAAGTCAATTCAATCATATGCGTATTATTATTTTTTAAGTAAAATAACTAAATAAGTTTTCTTTAATACATCTCTCAATGAAATATCTTAGTTTATGATCAGTCAACCAGAGTCAACATATTAGTGCGTTGTCATTGCATGTATTAAACAACTTTAAACTAAAGCACCCCCACCCCCACCCCCACCCCCACCCCATTTCAACTCCCAACAACATATATACATTACACACCCCACAACACACTCTCTCACACAACACCACCAGACAATGAACCACAACTACCGTTTCAATGTTCTTCTTTTCTCCTTCCTCATCATCTTCTCACACACATCTGCTCATCGTTTCTTGCACACCAAACCAGGTAATAATATTATTATTATTCAATATTCATAAACCCCTCAACAATCTTCAATCTTTTCACCATCTTTTGACACAAATTTGCAGGTGAAAACATGGTGAAACTCGATGATCAATCCATCAGTTACAGCGGTGAAAACCCTCTTGTTGAAGTAGACATGATCAACTCTGTCTCCTTCAATGTAAAGTTACTATCTTTTCTTAAAGATTTATCTTATTGTTGTGTAAAGTTTGTTGATTTGTGAGTTAAAGTTGCAGGAGGTTATGGGGGTGGAGGAGTGTGGGAGTGGAGATGAAGAGTGTTTGAAGAGGAGAGTGCTTGCAGATGCTCATTTGGACTATATTTACACTCAGCATCATAAGCATTGAAATAAGTGTGTTCATTTCACCCTCTTTATTTATAGCTTTTTATGTCTCAATGTAACATAGGGTTAAATTCAAGTAATATTAATGTAATAAAAAAACTTACTTAGATTGATGGCTGGATTTAACATTTAATTAGTTATACTTAATTATGTTTATACTTATTTTGACGTTGATAATTATACTATGTTATGCTGTTTTATACTTGGAAAAAAGAGGTTTTTTTAGTCGAGGTCAGAATATAGCGCTGCTATGAGTGAGATTATACTGTGTATGTTTGTTTGCTTGACTCATAGACCAGAAGGAGTTTATATGCAATAACTGGTCGTAGGATGAGCAAATTATCAAATTAATTGGTAACCAGCCGGTTTAAATTAAGGGAAACAGTTCAAATAGGCATAACCGGATCAATTATAACTTATAATGACCAGTTATTAAAAACACTGTTATAAAGGATAAGTACGTTGAGTATATATAGCTACCAAAGTTGATCATATGTGGTTATAATTCCATGTTTATGAACACTAATATTATAGAGTTAACTCTTGAATCATATAAATATTCTGCTGTATGAGTTCATGAGTTGTAATAGTACATACATTCATGAGCATTTTAAAGATCTATTAGTTCAAATGGAATGATGCAGTTATTAGACAGTTGAGAAGTGGTGATAGTGAGTGAGGTTGACCAAATTCAAACATTAATTGTTGTCATGAATTCAAGTTTCAACAATTGCAGTTACCATCAATTTTTCAACAAGAAACCACACTAATTCACACACTGCTTTATCATTATACATGTCCCAACACAATTTATAACTGACCCGAACCCGACCCGACCCACATACTGAAATGATATATAGGGTGGTCAACAGTCTACACTGTCTTATGCAGACCTCTGTGAATCTGGAGAGCATACTGCCAAGATGATATGGTAGTAGCATTATATACACAGACCAGCTGGAATACGTTAAGTGACAGTGCAATTAAGCCTTATTTTTAAATTAATAGCCTTTGCATTGGGTCCATAAAGTCCTGACTGGCTGACTATGTTTAATATTATGGCCTTCAAAACATCTAATTATTTTATTTTTTTGTTGAGAGTTGAAGTGTGATGGTAAACATAATGTGTAGATTTACAAGTAGGATCATAATGCGTGTGAGTGTTAGCCATTTCGACTGTTGTACCTCTCTAAGAGCTGTTTTCAATAAACCGTATCAAACAGTACCTTGGTCACTGTTTCGTTCTTTACCACATTATGTGTAATAAGTTTATACTGTTTTGGTATAGCTAAACTAGTACTAAATTTTTGAACTTTTTAGTGTTAAAAATATATATAGATTTTGGAGTAGTTTTGAAAAAAACGATTTTTATTAGTTAGAGGTCATGTTACCGGGTATAACATAAAAATATATAGAAGTTTTCATATAATTTTTGGGTTAAACTGTTAAAGTTTTATAATATTTTCCTACTTTCTCTATTCAAGATGGTACATGTACCTCTTTTATCACAATTTTTACCTAGTGATTTTAGCAATTGATGGGGTGTTTTTTTAATGTATCCTACAAGTGGTGTCCTGTGGCTTCTTGTTACTAACTTGATCATAAAATTAAAAAATATAAATTATAGCAAAAATACAAGATCAAGATAACAGAAAAAAACTATAAGGCAATCACCGTCTCCCTGTTACTTCGGGGGCTCCTCATGTCAGCTTGCCTAGAAGAAATTCCATGGGTAGCTACTCTCTTCATTTCTTCTCACAATCTCTGCTCTTATGTGGTATTCTAGACGGGTTTTTTTTACCACGTCTCTTTTTTCCATGTCCTCCTAAGATATTTCTTTTTCATTCACATCAGGGCCACTGATGGCCCTAATCTTACAATATGAAATAGGTCTAAAAAGACATAGAAACCTAAATCCAATACATTGGGGGTTATGGGTCGATAGTGCAAGTTACATGGGTTTTTTAGAGGCAATTGCAGGGTGTTTGTGACGGTGGATTAGTCGGATAAGAAGCTTTCACGGCCGATTAATTTTTAAAATGTCACCTAAACAAATAATTTTCTGAAAGACTACCGCACATACACTTTTTACTAAAAGAACTTGTAGCATATCAACATACATACAATAATATATGAAATTAACCCTATATTTAAACATGTACTTTTCTCTTAAAGCACGTTCCTTAGAACTTGTGTTTCTATTCATATAATTTACTTGACAAATGAGTCAAATGACAAGCACCTTAGGCCCAATATTAAAGCCCTAGGCCCAAAATTAAAACCTTTAGGCCTTAATTAGAACGGTACATTATTTGGTACTATATCCAATAGTAGAGGTGCAAAAACCGGGTATGGGCCGTACCTGAAACCGGGTACAAACCGGGTTGGGCCCAATCGGGCTTTTTTGTACCCGGGTATTGGTGAACCCGGGTACGCACCCACCCGGGTCGGGTTCACCATCGTCAAAACCCTACCCGGTATACCTGGGTAGGGTAGGGTCGGGTCCGAAACCTTGTCCAATACTGGGTTTAGTTTTTTTTCTTTTTTTTCTTCTTTTCTTTTCTTGTCTGTGTCTCCAACACCTGGTTCAAATCGGGTTCAAACCAGGCCGGGTTCGGGTCGGGTTCGCTAAAAAACTCAAAATCTAAAACCGGTTACAACCCTACGGGTTTAAACAGGTCCAACCCGGGTACACCTCCCAACGGGTGCTACCCGTACCCGGGTCCAGATCAGGTCCACCGGGTCGGGTCCGAACCCAGTTTTTATGCCCACCTCTATCTAAGAGTCGGATTGTGTTTCTTTATCAATTTGGGTTTCATTCCAAGGGTTGGTTTCTATCCGTTATTTCAGCTACTGACAATTCAATAGCATTCTTTTTTATTTTCCTTTTTTTTTTGCTTCTCGTAAATCTCGTGTGTGAATTTGACTATTTAATAATTAATTTAGGCATATGGGCTTACCATGGCCCAAATGCATAATTGGGCCACCATACTGGGTTTGGAGATAAGCCTCTATGCGATAACTGGGCCGACTTAATCTTTTGGGTTATATTTTCAGTAATTGTGATCGTAGCCTTCGTAGCCCAATATAAAGGCCCCTATTCCCCCTAACCTAACCCTTTCTTTATCGAAACTATTGACTTGAAGCATAGTGGATTCCTTATAAATATATGTATGTTTTCTATATTATAGGAAATAGTTGGAAATGATTATAACTTATGAGTAGAGTATAGAGAAAATTTACTGTTTATTTGCATATTCGGGGAATCACTGTTCAGTCCTTATAAATATTTTAATATATTTGAAAGTGGTTGTGAATTGAGGAGATAGAAAATATAATGATATAGGTATATAAAATTATTATTTAATTGAAAAGAAGAGATAAAAATAGTAAATTTAAAAAAAATGTCACAGAATAATAATCAAGTTTCAAAAGTGTTCTAATTTAGTCACCTATGCATATTTTTTTCAAATTGTATCACAAAACGATCAAGTCGAGTCATCATTAAATTTTCTTATGTCAAGAAATTAATGGTAGAGAAAACGTGGGGGTCAAAATTTTCAATATATAAAATTATATTAAAAAATAAAAAAAACATGTTAATTATGAAAAAAAACAAAAAAAAAACCTAGAATTTACGTCAACGTTCCATATCGGCATCAAAAGATAGAAAAAAATGTTTTTTAATTGAGACAAAAAGTATAACATGCTAAAAAACATGTTAAGACTTTTAATTTATATAAAATATAAAAACTGAGTTACCTAATTAGAACACTTTTAAAACTTGAGTTACCTAATTAGATGTATAATGATAAGAAATCCATTATGAATGCTTTTACACCTAGTTATGCATACAACAATTATTAATGTTGGTATGAATAGTCTTCTTACCGTTATTTTTCGCCACTGCAATTAGTATTTCTAAAATTTTATTAATGTTGGTGTTGTTGCTGTTACTACTGTTGATGATGTTGATTAATGTTCCTCCTACCTTCTACAAGCCAATGCCGTTCTTATCGATATAAAACATGTATTGATAATCTTTGGCATATGACCGTTTTTGGTGTCGTCAAACCTAATACTACTTTAAGTAGATTATTTACTTTATAATATACACACTTGCTTCACCGCAGGAGAAAAATACCTGGTTGAGAAATATTTTGCAGCAAAACAAAGGAAAGCCTAAGATTAGTAATAAAAACATGATGGCAAATATTAAGTTTCTTAGTTATTCTTACCTTCTGTAGTTGTTAAATCTCTCATAATGTTATTTGAAGATAAATAATATTAAGGAACTAAGCTCTAAAATTATTTAATGTATTAAGTCAACTGTGAAATTTGTTTGTGCTTTTTTTTTTCGAACAACAGGTTGATAGTTAGTAATACCAATTAGTAAATATTCGTAATGCCGGGGTTTGAACCCTGGACCTCTAATAAAGGTAAAGTCTTTCACCTCGCCCTTGACCACTAAATCAAGAGATCATTGGCTTTGTTATCAATAGATAAACCTAAAATGTAGCTTAGTTTTCAATAAACTAATTATGAATACATGTTGATAGATCATCAAAGTATAAAATAGTTTATATGTGTTAATTAAATACGTGTGTTGATATAACTATCCAATGTAACAAATCACTCTCATGACGTCGTGTAGAACCATGCGTGACAAATTTGCATAAGAAATTAATTTTACATGCAGATTATTTATCATGAAATACAAGATTATATTTATGAAATTGTGCTGTGTCTGTGTGAATGGCAAAATAAAATAATAATAAATCAACGATGTCTTTAAAAAATAATTAAAGTTTAAAATCGTTATAAAACAGGTTTGTAGACCCAATATTAACTCAAAATCACCATTGAAATATTAATCCTATCTTTCTTAATACAAGTAGAGTATCTTATTGTATTATAGAATCAATAATTGAGACGATATTTTTTTCATTTTGCTTAAACTATAGTTCATGATAGTTAATTATTTGACATATTGTAATTTAATAAACATGTCGCTAGAATATTCAAGTAGGGGCTTGAATTTAAACTTTTGGCCAATTCGATGTTTAAAAGCCAACAATGAATAATTGCGATATTGACGCATTCCGTCTGTTTCGTGCACGACACCTAACATATGTTATCTTTCCATCTTGTAATTCACTTTCTTTGTCCGAACTTATATTTAAAAAACGTTGTCTTGTCGTTCGGTCGTGTTGAAAGGACGATTATAGGATGGGTTTATGACGGGTATTAATAGGTCGATTTATATTCGTTCTGACCAGTCATGATAGGTTACGGAATAGAAAGATACCTTAACATGGACACTTGATTTTGGGTTTATGACATTGAGTGTAGTGTTAGAAACATCCTATTAATTTGTATGATTAACATGGGCTTGACCACTTTATGTGTTAGATATTTTAGTGTAATTGGATTGACTAGTCGACTAGTATTATCATAATATCGAACAAACAAATCAGGAGGTGCAAAGTGCATGTTTGTTTGAGTTTATTGTGATCTTCAATATTTTACCCCTAAGCAATGACAGAGGTCCGGGGCAGCGCTCTTGGTACGGCATCCAAGGGTAAGAGCAATGTGAAACTTCACATGTGAAACTTGAAAGAGCTTTGGGGGGGGGGGGGGGGAGGCAAAAATAGTAACATTAAATATGATAATTGCGTTTTGTACACTTTCACCATCCCCCTCTAGAAAAATGAGTAATAAAAAATAAATATAAGTAATGGAATTACTTCTTATTCCCGTCTTTGATCTCTCCCATCGCGGCCTCGCTCCTTGTCACCTATGTTGAAGAAAGGTTTGGAACGCTGTAGAGAATGAAGAGGGGCCAAAGTTGCCCCAATCCCCACAATTTCGAATTCCAATGCAATTTTTGGTCGTCTAGTTAATATGTCTGTTTTAAAAAATCACATAGATCATACATTGTTCTTAAACACTAAGTTCTATCCGATTGAATATTTCGATTGAACCACCAAATGCTTCAATCGATCAATCTGAAAGCGATTTTATGATTTTCTATTTGTCCAAGTTGTTGATCATTGTAGTACGATTCCTCTACATGGTACATAAACTAATCGAAAAAAATTATTTTTAATGAATATCTATTCTCACGTCGGGGTCAAAGAGATAGCCCCCTTTGTCATTGAACCCATAAGAGATTCTCCCGAAGTTACAACTCAATATGCATGAAGGTACATTATTTTAAAGAGGTTATTAACTTTTATTGAGGTTTTATTAACATATTTTTTGGTATGAGAGCAAGATGTATGTATGGAAATCTGAAATCAATCGGTGAGAATATGGGCGAGTTGGATGAATGTCTCTTTACAAAGACAAAATAATCCCTTCACATTGTCAGCCTCATCACATCTAAATATCCATATCTGTTGCTGCCAGATGCAACTAGTTACAACCCTTAAGTTTAAGATATTAACAATTGAGCCCCTAATGTTTTGTTGAAAATCAATATAAAGAGTCTCAACATCTAATTACACACTATATAACGATTAATATTGTTGTACTTTGAGACACTTAGAAACTTTTATTTTTTTTGAACGGCATACTTAGAAACTTCATAATGTCTTTTTCCACCTCTAGTTCGAAAATATCTTCTTCATGATCGATCAAACTTTGATTTTCAAGGACTGAATTGCATTAGTTGTTTAAATGAGGTTTCGAGTAACTATAATCTATAAAGTATGAGTTGGATGACCCGCATGTAAATCATGCAAGAGGTTCATGATCGACATGAAAGTCATGAACCATCAACCTCTTAACCCCCATTCAAAACTTAGCCCTCATTCAACTCCACCTAACCTTACCCACTTGTAATTGGATGGTTGTGTGCATAGAACGACAGCTGGGCTTCATGAACCACCCACTACCACTGGTCTAACCATAAGGAAAAAGAATTTTCAAATATCTATGGGAATTAACTTAAAACAATTTGGTTTTAGGCATATATACTAATAAAAAATACATGTATTTTTCAAATTTTTCAAATTTGAGTAAAACCTAAGTTGGTTATTTTGGTGTTTGGTATTCATTCGTCTGTTATGATTTATGGGTTGTGTTATTTTTCACCTAAGAATTCTATCTTTCTACCACGCATTTACCGTTACATTTATGTTGGCTTAGGTATAAAATTATTTTGTTTTTAACCAAGTGTTAAGAATGTGTTTACTATTAAAGGTTCAAGTCTCATAATAAATAAAATCTGTAAATTTTAAAGCACCATTAGATGTTGTGGAAATTATACCTTCAAAATAAATTTAAAAAAAATTAAATAAAATATATAAAAAAAGAGTTATGTTTGTGAAATTTAAACAAAAGATATTAGTTGAATAATAATGAATAATTGTAATAGAAACCAAAAGGTTTTAAGAGTCGAGGGGCTTCACGAGGTTACGTAAAGGTGTAAACGAGTCGAGTTACTCGCAAATACGTGAATCAAGATTATATTGTTAAAACTTGAATCAATCCAAGCTCAAGCGTAAACGAACTCTTATATTGAGGCACATTTAATAAACAAGGTCAAGCTCGAATTTCAAATCGGAGGTTGACTGGATTTGCAAGCTTCAACAAGCCTATTAGTTATATGTGTTTTTTAATATATTAAATATATATATTTACATTATAACTGTAATTAAACTGTGATGAAATTAATAAAAAAAATATATTTTACATGTAAAATATTACTATATACATTAATAATTATAAATGCATATAAGAAAATAAATTCAATAATTTATCAGCAATTAAAAGGAGAAGCCCGAACACCCAAACATAAAAACTAATTACGAGTCAAGCTCAAACTTAAAAATATAAAGTTTTAAATGAGTTGAACACATGCAAGTGAGTTTAAAAAATAGTGTGACCTCGTGTTTAGCAGAGTTCGGACTCGACTGGCTCATTTACACCTAGTCATAGGGTATCCATTTAGTTAAGCCACTTATAAAATGCACGCCTAACGTTGAGTAAGCAAACTTAAAGTTGTGCAATATTTTGGCTTAATGACAACGACGGGCCAACTACACATACACCACTAAACTCCCATTTATTAGGAAACCACTAAACATTAAAAGCAAGTAGCTCTAGACTTGATACATATCTTTTATTAATCGTTAAACGGTTTGTCGGTGTTTTATTTTAAAAAGTTCGGATTGGACCTTACAAAGCTTGTTCGTAATTTGTCAGTAAATATGGTTGTTACTTGTCTCGCGTAAATCAAGTCGCTAATCTCTTACCAATAAAAATATCCATGTTCGTTACTTTGATGGTTGGTTACCGCTTTTACCGGAGGATTGCTGATGAAACTGGTTGTTAGTGATACTTTTTTGTTTAGTAGTAGACATGTGGTTGAAAGTATAGATTAATATATAGAGAGGCAGCTTAAGTATTTAATTTTTATGTTAACGTTACATGTATGTTTAATTTTGTCAACAGACTATCAAAATACAGTTTACATAACTTTCTATAAAAGACAACGAAGGAAGAAACTCAATGACGTGCCAGCATTTATACGTTAATGTATTTTATAATATAAGGTCATTTTTGTCCACTTATATTTAAAACAGTACATAATTTAAATTTGATTTATATTTTGGTAAATCGTTTTTGTTGTTATTATATTAAACTCAAGTAATCAACTCAACTTGATCCGGTAACCTTTTTAATTTAAGATCAGATTATATGTAGTAGTTGATTAGTTAAAATTACACTTAAATGTCATGTAGATAAAAATCGTTTCACTAAAGTCCCTTTTAAATAAATTGTAGTGGTTAACTAATGTTTAAAGCCTTTATTAATGTAATAATTTAGGAAAAATTATGTTTGGCGTCCGTGTTATATTTTCTCTTTCATATATTCATAATCATTTTTAAATATATTAAAAAATTAATATTGATGAACAATAACTTATCAAATATGCATATAAACAGTAACATGTTTTATATCATCCACTCACAACAATTCTTTAAAACATAAAAAACACACTCACAAATATATAAAGAATGAGATGTGAATGCTCTAAGTTTTTTAACGACAAATTGAATCACTAACGGACCACTGACCAACCAATCATTTACATTACTCGAGTACATAATCCGATAACACCCTTAAAAAAATACTTATCATAGGTGAGAGAAACCTTCTAATAAAACTTAATTTTTTATTTATTATAACTAATACATGAATTTAAGACTCATCTATATTTTAATAAAAATATTAGAATAACTGAAAATTTATCTCAATCGCTTGAGGTAAAGAATAAGAATAATCGATAGTATCATAGTTTTTAAATATGCACGTGAAATTAGCCACTAAACAGGGTCGGTCAACAGATAACAATTCTCAACCGCCACCACTTCCTACCATGCTGACTGGATAGATTCCGCCACGTGTTTTTTGGTTTTTCGTAATGTCAATTGTTTGCTTGTCCTTAACTCCTTATTGAATTATTGATTTTGTGTTGGAAATTTTCAGAAGAGTAGGAATAGATGTTTGAAAATATGACTGCGTTAAATAATAAAATCAAAGATCTGTATCCCATCTCCTAAGAAATAATTAATTAATAAGTTAGCAATCCTACTTAGTTAATAACATTCATGGTAGATTTTTTATCCTTATTTATATAATTACTATAAAATTTATTATTTTTTTCTTATTTTTAATTAAATAACATATTTATATATCTTTATCATTATATTTTCTTTATCCTTCACTTACAACCATTTTTAAAAGTATTAAAATATTTATAGGGACTGAACAGTGATTTCGCAAATATACAAATGAACAGTAAATTTTATACTTTGCTCCACTCACAACCATTCACGATCATTTTCTATAATATAGGAAACACACTCTCATATTTATAGGGAATCCACTATGAATGCTCTGATTTATTTTGAAAAAACATAACGATTTATATAATACCAAGCCTAACAGCAAGTTACTGGAAGGGCACAAAGAGAGCATCAAAGGTTACACCAGAAAGATACACGAGAAACTTTACAAGCTAAATTTGACCCAGGCAAACCCATCGATGGACTGGATTTTAGCTCTACTTTTAACCCATAAAAAACTAGTACTCTTAAGCTCTTCATAAAGCCACTCAAGAGATGCCTTGCGATTGTTGAAGACAATACAATTTCTCATCTTCCAGATACTCCAAAAAGCAGTCAGAATGATCATAAGTGAGAGCCACCAATCGAGCTACTCAAATCAAAAAGATCACAGATTGAGAAGGTATAGATGGGAGGAACTTGACACCAAATGCTGACATAACTCCATAACACTGAAGCAAAATAACAAGATATGAAAAGGTGCTCCGCAGACTCCAGGGATTGAGAACAAAGGGGGCAGAGGCATGAACCCACATCAATGTTCCGGTTCATTAGTGCTAGACGGGTTGCAATTCTATCCAGATCGCTTCGCCAAGCAAAAATATTAACTTTTTTGGGTACCCATTTGCTGCATTATAAGACATATGATGGAGGGACGATATACTGCTGGCAAGAATGTTTCTCATAGATTGGATCGAGAAAGCAGTGTTATTCCCAATCCATGACCAGCCACCATTAGAGAAGCAAATCCTGGATTTTTGATCAATTTGTTGTTTTTGAATAATAGGATTGATTCGTTTGATATTAGTCCAAACACCCATAACATGATTCTTACCCGGAATGAATTGATGGGCGTGAGGAGAACTAGAGGTGTACAAACCGGTTTTTTTACCCAAACCGGTTCGGGTTCAAAACCGAACCGGTTTTTTTGTCGTGGGGTCAGACAAGTTTTTTTTCAAACTGGTACGGGGTTACAAACCGGTTTGGCTCACCGGAAACCTGTCAAACCGATTTGGACCGGTTTTTAAATTTCCGGTTTTGAGGGTGAGGTTACCAAACCGGCATACAAACCGGCGGTTCGGGTCGGTCTGGGACCGGTTTGGGCCAAACCGGTTTTTCTTTTAAACCGGTTCCGGTTTTTTTAGTCGAATCGGTTTCCGAACCGGTTTTTTGCCCATGGAGAACCATGGATGCATGAGATAACCCTTTTCCAAAGTGGATTAAATTTCATTGTAAACCTCCACCACCACCTGGACAATAGACAAGAGGCACTATGAAAGCTCTGATGATAGTGATATTTAAGCATTATACTATAATATATATTAAAAAACAACTTTACTACAGTGAAATTTGCTTTTTAATATATTAGCCACATATTTTTTACAAAATGTAATTAAAACCTAAATTTTAATTAGAATTAACAACAAAGGTTTATATTTTTGTTTTTAGACCATAAAAGTTTATTTTTTATATTTTTGACGTCAAACATTGATATCGGTATTCGATATTATCGGAACCTGTATCGGTATACGCTTTTGTGGTTTCCAATGAGCCGACCCGACAATGAAGAAAGTCATGGTAGCGTAAGACAGGGGAAAACAACTAAACTCCCGCGTGCGTAGCATGGGTGAAGTTTGCTTTTCATATATTGGCCACATCTTTTTGCAAATTGATATTAAAACCCAAATCCTAATTAGGATTATTCTTTTGATTTTTTGCCCAAGCTATTATTGAGTTTTTTTTTTTATGATGAAGGCAACTAAGGTGCTACAACAAAGTTTTATATTTTTGTTTTTTGACTACAAAAGTTTATTTTTTGTGTTTTTGGCATTAAACATTGGTATCAACATTCGGTATTATCGGAACCGGTATCGGTATACCTTTTGTTGTTTCTGATGAGCCGACCTGAGAACGAAGAAAGTCACGGTCGTGTAAGACAGTAGAAAACAACCAAACTCTTATGCGCGTAGAGCGAGAGAAAACACTAGTTTACACAAAGCCTTAACTTTATGCATGTGATTTGTGTTAGTTTTAATGTGATTGAATTCTACCTTTATTTAGTGGATGGTTTTTAGTCATCACTCATTCGAGTCTTATGCACTCTATTAGTTTAGTTAATAATAATACGTTTGTAATTACGTGGATCGTGGTCTTGGTCAGTGGTAAAATTAACATAGTTTATGCTTCTGTAACTGATTAAACATTGTTATCATCAATTAGATTTTGTAACTAAGTAACCAAACCGAAAAAACCGAAATGATTGCTTGCTTATTTTTTTAACCGATTCCAATTCTCTTGTGTTTATGACCTTTTAGTTTCAATGTGATTAACTTAGCTTTGGCTAACACAACCTTCAACGGAGTTTTTCACATTTGCTTATATAGACAAACAATACATAGTACTAATCACATTATGGTTTTAATTGTTTTATTCATTACATTTTGGTTTAATATTATATTGAATAAATCACATAAATAGTTCTTATGATCACACACATATCTTTTAGTTTAAAAGTAAGATAGTAATAAAGTTAGCGTTAGGGTTTAAAATAACAAGACATGAAAATACAAACAATCATAAATGAAAAATACTTTTTAATCATAACAAGCATTACTAAAAAAAACTACTTTTAACATACATAAATCATATTAATCATCTCTGTACATTATAATATCTATTATAATATCTAAATCTTCGATCTATCAATCTTTTAGATAGAATAGATAGAACTTATCACTAAAATGTCTCATCTTCTACCCTATTAATATGCATTACTAACGAACTATGCCACTTTTTTTATTAACTTGCATTATCCGTCACACACCTGGCTATTGCCGGTCACCATCACATATTATTACGAAAGCAACCTGCAATATCCGGTTTCCAAACAATTAATCACTTAAATTCCCCCTTATCACCTCCCACCTTCACCCCCTATATAAACCCACACTATTAACCTCTTCAACGTCGGCACATATCTCTCTCTTCACAACCCCTGTTTCCCATCTAATCACCCCTACAATCCTCCCTTATTTACCTTAATGCCACTCTAGGTTATCGACATCCCCGATCTCCGATCATCGATCATCGATCGTAGTATATGTAAACAAGTAATTTGTATCAATCGAACTATCGATAGTTCGATTCGAAAGTATTGAGTATACGATGTCAACGAAGAAGATGAATTGTAGCCCTAAAGGCAAGAGGATGAACAAAAAGGGGAAATTGACGGAGAAAGCGGCGTCGTTTCACGGCCGTGTGGCGGAGGATACGGTGGCGAAGTTGACGCGACCGAGGACGGTGCCGGAGTTGATTAGCGGTAGGAGCGTTGTTGCGACGGAGATGGTGGCGGTGAGGGCTCCGAAGCTGACGAAATTGTTGGTTAATGTGACGGTTCAGAGAAGCTTAGGGCCTGTGCACGTGTTGATGTCGCCGGAGGCCACCGTTGGGGAGCTTATTGCGGTGGTTCTCCGGCAGTATGCGAAGGAATGCAGACGCCCAATATTTTCGTCGCTAGAGCCGTCGGGATTTGATCTTCATTACTCGCAGTTTAGCTTGGAAAGTAAGTTAAATCTCTATCTCTCATATCTTTATTTCCAAACTAATAGTATGATTAATAAGTTAATAACTACTTTTTCATTTCAAAACTAATAATCATATATTATATAGCTAGTGAAAATTGTATAGGTAAAGGTGATACATAGAGTAGTTACATAATACACTAATTCATCAAATAGTTTGTACTTAGTAACTCATTAAATTATGAGTATTCTACTGGTCATAAAACCGGTGGGATTATGCCTATTTGGTCCGTTTTTAGTTGAACCGGTTCAACAAGACCGGATGCCAAGACCTAGGGCTGGATTTTAATTTTTTTCTTTTTTTTCCCTTCAAAGTCTTATCTTAAAATTCATTGAGTCTTACATTGTCCTTATATTAATTATTAAAGTCTTTCATATTTTTTTAGATTTACAAATTCAAAATAAAATAGTTGCATTTTTTGTTTAAAAGTCATATTAATCTTTCATTATTTATAACGTTATTCAATTCTTTAATCAGTTCGACCAGTCTGATCAGTAAATCAGTAAATCACTAAGAAGACCAGTATACTGTCGCAACTAGAAAAAGAAAACAACAAAAACGTACATTAAGTTTGAAAGTTTTGTGATCAAGATCTATAGCTTGTATTGACAAACTGGCAATTGACAGGTATACCACCGGAAGCAAAGCTGAGTGAGTTAGGGTCAAGGAACTTCTTCCTCTGTCCGAAGCAATCGGCCACCGTCACCGGAAACAATGGCGGTGGTGGTGTGAGTGCATCGTCGTCTACTTGCTCGAAGGAAGCGGAGAAAGTGACGAAAGGCGGAGCCGGGTGGTTCAGATTCATGGAGTTTATGCTCTGAGATTTGATGTGATCCGATTTATTTCTATAGTATTTGTAGTTTTGATTAGTTTTATTCAGAATTTGTGGTTTCAAATATGAATTTGGTGATATTTGTACACCCCCAATTTCAGAATCATCACAATAATATTGATTGATGATTAGGTTAGGCTTGAAATTGTTGTACATTGGTGGATTAGCTTATTATAATCATACGTGTTACAAGTGTATAAAGTTATACGCTATATAAATACTTAAAGTATCAGCTAAAGTTAGAAGCTTATAACAGATATTGGACATGGGTTGTTCTCATTTGGATCCGATTAGTCGGGTACTTGAATTTTAGTTCTTTCTCATAGTCACGTGATGTCGACAGAAGTTGGTATGGTTCTGACTCCTGACGCTTAATCCTTCTCGTTTTACGAACATACAGAAACTAATAAATCATCAAATCTGAAAGGAACCGATGAGTCTTAGATTAACTAGTTTAGGAGGAGGTGTTTTATAACTTTTTAAAGTGGAGGTTATGGGTTGGAGTCTTACTAGGTGCAAGATGTTCCAAGTGAATCAAGGGTTTTACCACAGTGGGCCTTTGAGTGGTGGGTTTCCCTTGGAATGATGTGCGAGCCGGGTCATCATCGCTGTCTGTGTTCGCGGGGCGTGGGTGGCCTTTCGCCAATGGTTTTGACCGGCTTAAAAAATTATTCGTTGGCCGTTCAAAAAAAAAATCAAATCTGAAAGGAATAAATAAATTTATATTTGGGAACAACATACATTTAGTGCTGTTAAAAACACAACATACATCGACTTTAACCTGTTTTCAATAGTGTTGATAACAGAAACCTTTGAAAATTTAAAATATTAAACATCAGACATATAATAGTTTCGTACGGAATCTTTTTACAAATAAGATATTTTGTCACATGGTAGACTACCCTAGTTCTCTTAAGAACTTTTTTATTAGGTTAGCTATACACTTCACATGTTTCTAGCGATTCATATGTGCAATAGCTCGAACCTACCAACAACATTCTGTTCACTTAAGGAAATATCTTCCATGATGGGTATGGCAATCTCTCAAGCACGGCTCCATGAACTATCAAAGATTTAAAGATGGGGGCAGTGTTCTCGTACCATGTTGCGCCATGCGATATCAAAGGTGGGTTGCGGTATTTCTACACCTTGTACCTCTTTTTTCTTTATTCTTCTACAATACGGTATGGTGGTGCTTTTACTCGTCCTACGACTTAATCTCTCTATAGCATGTCACTCTCTCTCAGTGACACATGGATTTGGCCTTATAGTTTTCATGTTCTATCTAAAAGTTGGCTTGCCTGAAAAGTAGAATATCATGTATTGTTGAAGGTGTCCCCGAAAGAATAGTATGTTATAAATGATGTTAAAACTCAATCAAGTGATTGTGAGTTAAAATTCTGTCAGGCTTAACACTTTGAAGGCCTCAAGTTTGGTTTAATATTTTAAGGAATCAAAGTATGGAATTCTAAGATTTTAAAAGAACATATATTTCATATTGTTCTTACAGTTACAATAATGTTATATTATATGCACTTTAATAAATACAGGGAATCATCCCAATGAGATAAAAACATAAATTAGGAAATTTGTTATGACCAGTAACAAAAAGGTAACAACAACGGTGTCTAGACTTTGGCCAATGTTATTCCACATATCAATATTACTTTTGTAAAAAATACCCCTTGTGGGTGGAATAAGCCAACCAAAATAAGCATTTCCCGATGCATAATTTTATTTTAGTTTTTGGAATCACACACGAATCCCAGCCCAATTGTTGGATGATGCTATCTTTTTTAGAGCTAAAGATATGTTTCTTTAATTGTGAAGAATAATATTCTTATATGGATGACACTTTTACATTAATATATGAGTGGTTCTTATAACCTTTCAGATTATATACAAATATTCTTATATGTATAGGTACTGGTCCTTTGGGATCCCATAGTAATGGTTTAAAGTTAAGTCATGAGTCAAATCGTCGCTAGCCGTTTTTAATCTACTTGAACCAAGACCAAATCGTCGATAATTGAAAGTTTGAAACCAAACCAAATAAAACCGTTAAAATTACTATATACATACATATTAAAATATTTTCTTGTATTTAAACGTTTTTGTTTATTGCATGACAACTAAAAGTCTAGCATAGTGTATTTTTCTAGAGTAGGACAGTAGGTTACCATTTTTGGTCACCGGTGAAGGCCCAATACAATGCCATGTTTAATGTGGCCCAAACCCAACTAGAAATTCACACGTCTTAAAACCTTCTTAAAAATTCAAAATTTTAATGCTAAACCTTATACTTGAATCTATACAAAATACTATAGTCTTGGCATTTGCAGTCTCTTGAACAAAGATATAGTAGGTTGGCAATTTCATACACGATATGAAAAACAACATTAAAAATTCAAGTTTTGGGTTAGCATATGTAACATCTTTAAAAACCGGGTCTTCTGTAGGTTAATTCGTTTAGTTAAACAAGTCGATTTGCCAACCTTTTTAATAAAATGGGTCAATCCATTCACCTGTTTAACCCATTTTACACAATCCACCAACTTGATTAACATCTTTATAACTTGATTTATACCTGCTAACCCACTAACATGTTTGACAAATACATATAAGGGAGTTAAACGTACACAATTCGAAGTGTGTGTAGGTTAGAGTTGATGTTTTTAACATGAATAAAAATACGTATTGTGTTCTGATTGAACAATTCAACCTGTTAACTGGGTAACACGACACTTTAAAATCCCTAAGATATACTAAGCTCGTTTTGAGCCAAACTGTACCGCAAGTGTTTGCTTGCAATAAATCTGAAAAACACACTGCAAAAACAAGTTCGGTTAAGCAACTTGGAAAAATATGTATTTGTATAAAAATATTATACCCATTACGTGTGTAGGTTGAGCGTGCATAGGTGCAAGTTCAAATAAAAACTACTAAATATATAATTAGAAACAGAAGAACTACTCTTTAGTCTTTGATCATAAAATAGATAAAAAAATTCATGAGGTGAATGAGATATAATACTACAAATATTATAAATGTTCATTAGAATATGATTTAAAAATCAAGAATTTCAATAAGAAAGTTGAGACAACCAAAACACCAGACATTAAAACTGCTGATGCTTGACATCAACGTTCTCCATATAATCATCACTCTCCAGAGACTTAAAAACTGCAAAATGCACTTCACAGATAGAAAGAGTAGACTTTTTATCTATTTAAAATAACGGTGGTTTGCCCGAGTGGTTAAGGGGGAAGACTTAAGATCTTCTGCACATAGTGCGCGTGGGTTCGAACCCCACAGCCACCAAATTCATTGTTTTACTTTTTTATTCAAGTTACACGAGTTAAGCCTGCTGGATGCTTATAATTCTAACAGAAAGATGTCAAAATTTTCATTCATTCAATGGCACATAATCCTAACAATACATCACACATTCACACGGATACAATGAAGAATCATAAAAAGATAGTAAAACAGTTCGCTCATAATTCCTTCAACCCCCCCTTAAGAAATCTAATGCAAAATTGCAGTCAAACAAAACATCACCATCAAAGGATGCTTTATACTTGTTCTTCTTCCTCTTCTCTAAACCAATTTTCTTCTAACTATATACCAACTCTAGTTGCTATATGTTTGTTTCTATGTTATCCAAAGATATCGATCAAGGAGCGCGTTAGCGAATAATCTTGGATAATTTCTAATAGTATCTAAGAACTCGGTACAACGGTGCCCACATAGCCTACACCAACGATCAAGAACGTGATCACTTGGAGGAAAATGTATATGAAATACTGGCGCCTTCCGTACATGACATCGTAGCATCCGATGAAAAACAAGAACACCGCGAATCCCAGTTCGGTAAGGTGAATCCTGAATCATTTAGAAGTTAGAACACAAAGCATAAGATTTGTGGAAGTGGTGTGAATGGATTGGCATTGAAAATGCACAGAGTTTACCTGTCCCCAAAGTTAATTTTGAATGTTTTGGGTGCGGTTGATGGTTTGGGCTTTGGTTTTTTGTTCTTGATGGAATCTCCGAGCTTCTCGGTGACTACCCATTCGTTTGATCTCTTTGCGTCTAGAAGACCGATGATTGTTGCCTTTGTTCGTGAAATGACATCACGTTCTCGAAGAGAATCCAGTAGAACAATAGATGGAACGATCTGAATTGAAAACCATGTATTAGATGCTTAGAAAATTGAGTATTTGTAAATGATTTTTCGGTTGTTGTGACCAAATAACCGTCACAAAACCCTTGTCAGAAAAATGGTGAAAAGTTTCTAACGTTTTTAGGGATCAATATTTCACTTTTGGATTTCCAACGGCTTTGCGACCACATATTACCGACATTTGTGATGCCAGATTAGCGATATATTTGCAACTGCATATTTAGCACTACGAAGATAGCAACACATTTGTGACTGAAATATGTAGGGGCCAATACGTGCCAACTATTTTAGAAACCATTTTGCAAAAACATTTGGCAACCGTGGTGGGAATGCTTTCTAATGTGGTTTTGGAACCGTTTTTTAGCAACAGTTTTACGTTTCTTTTATTACGGTCTTGGTGGTCGCATTGCAACCGAAATAAACTGGTCACAAATTTTATAATTATTTTGCTACCAAATGGCCTCTGGTCACTATCCTTGTGACCATGGTTATTACAGTAGCAAATCAGTCGCAAAATTTATGTTACGAAAATCTTATTGTGCTTCTACCTTGGTGTCCCGACCGAGTTCAATGTTGTAATGATGCAAGGAATGTAGATGGCTCCCCATGTCGGAACTTCTACTTCGGGGACCAAAATGGTTAGCGGGAGAACGACGCAAAAGAAGAAAAATGTGACCATATGAGCGATTATTTTTCGCACCAAGAAAAAGCTATAGATCACGTACAACTTTTTCCACACCGTCACTTTCTGCAACAATCGCCACTCGACACTCATGTTAAAACCACATTGTGGAGAAATAAAGAGAAACTTTCGATACACTTAGCGACCTTAACTAACCTTAGTTCTAATGATTTCAAGACCATTTCCTAAACAAGTTAGCGGCCCACACGACCACCTATGTTGTTGGAAACGAAATGCTTTGAATGTGCTAGGAAGTTCGCTTTTAACCTGGGCGATACATTAAATTTAGGCACATCAACTCAATTTTGTTTTACCATAAGAATCTGTTACTAGAAAACTTTAAAAGCTCACAATACCCATTATGTTAAAGGCAAAAAACAAACAGAATTTGATTTTAGATCTGATAAATACCTGAAGGTCGCCCATATAGAGAAATTTCCATCCTTGGAGACCGGCTCGAACCGCAAGATCCATGTCCTCGACAGTTGTCCGGTCCTTCCACCCTCCGGCCTCATTTATGGCGGAAATCCTCCATACACCGCCCGTCCCTGCGGTAAATTACAGTATTGCCCCTAGGTTATTTTTGGGAATGTGGTGGTTAGTTAAAGGGTGCACATGAAATGAATTAGTTACCATTAAAGCCAAAAAATGCATGAGTTGCAGATCCCACTTCTTGCTCCACTGTAAAATGATAATCGACATTTCTTGCATTCTTGTTAATAAACACTCATCAGAGTTTACTGCAAGCATAAACCAAATATTAAACAATTAAACAAACCCGTGAAAATTTTTTAAACTTAATCGCTACTTACCAAACCGCCATCGCGCTTGAACAAGCGCGATTTTAGGGTTAAACTCGAGGAACGGGATAGCTCGTTGGAGAAAATCTGGTTCGGGCCGGAAATCCGCATCGAAAATGGTGACATATTTACAGTCTTTGACATAATCATGTGTTAATCCGTCTTTAAGCGCACCCGCTTTGTACCCGACCCGGTTATCGCGTATTTGGTACCGTATATTAACCCCTTTGCTAGCCCATCGTTGGCATTCTTTCTCTATCATTTCCTGTAAAATCATACGTTCCTTAACTTCAACAACAATAATATTATCACATTGTTCATCAAGTTCTTGTTTTCACTGTTTTATCGCACCTTAATCGCGTGATCGGTCGAATCATCAAGAACTTGAATCACGAGGCGATCATTCGGCCACGAAAGACTACAAGCTGCACCAATTGAGATCTTGTATACCTGAATCATGAACATATTATGATTATTATCGTAATTTCAAAAAAACAAACAGAAATCGATCTAAAAAACAGATTTTGATTCGAAATTCGACCTCTTTTTCATTGAACATTGGGATTTGAATAAGAACATTCGGAAACAACAAATGCCCTGTTTCCAAATCTTTATCAATCGGCTGCCATTTGTACCGTTGTTGGGGCTTCTTCCAGAAGAGTTTCACAAGCACAATAACAACACCCATGTAAAGTCTTTCAACAAAGAGCATAACAGTCATAGTTAAACAGATGTAAACTGCAAATTGCAGCAATGGGACTATCAATGGCGTCGTTACAAGCTCCAATAATATCCCAAATTGGGTCGTTAAATCCACCATTTTTGCACCTTCTTGAAATCTTGAGGTGAAACAGAGAAACTGCAAAGGGGAATTTAGATCTGTTAATGGTAATTAAAGATGGTAATTTTGAAAGCATATGTGAAGTGAAAGAAGTAATACATGATACTCTGTTTTGATTTTGTATTATTATTGGGCCATTGTAGTAGAAATTGATGACAATGTTGTAGAGATGAAGGTGTATTTATATTGAAATTTTAATTTCTAGTATATATTTTTTTCTTTTTTAGGTAACCTATGATCGTCACTAGTATGGATAACGGTTTTTAAGTCTAGTTTACATATATTTTAATGCAATATAAAGATAAATATTTCTTAAAAACTGACTTTAAGTTTAGAAGGTGGAGAATCATACGCAAAGTGCGTAAGTTTATCATTAAATAAACCTTAAGATTAAATCTGATAAAATCATTCTTGCTCAAAATTGAAAATGATGTAAACGTTTTGAAAGATAATTTGGGATATTTTCATGTGATACTTAATATAGATCAAGTCTTTTGATTTTTTTGAAATATAGATTAAGTTTTATGATTTTCTTGAAATCGTCCATTAATGTATTTAAGTATTTTGGAGCTGTAGTTGATATGTTAAATTTAGAGAAATGAAACTGGAATAGGAATTAAATTCACTACAAATAAGTGATTGACACATAAATTTTGATTTTCATAATCAATGAAGATGAACAAACGATTAATGGTCATATTTCCTTCTACCCATCGATTACTAGGAATATATAACTAATGAACAAATGATTACCCGTCCTTTCGATCACTCGATTCTTCACTTTTTTTTTGTCATATTTGATTGTTCGAGATTCTAGATTTTAATACTGGCTGAAGATGAGCACTTGAGTATCTGTCCAATTTGCCTGATTGTATGTTCCTTCTACCCACCGCTTATTTACTTGTACTTCCTATCCATCGATAAATCATTGTTGTTTGGTTCATATTTGGATTTCTTATTTGCTTGATTGTTTGGTCCTATTTGCTTGATTGTTTGTTTTTGTAGTGAAATCTACTCGACAAGTTTCCAAACATTTGAATCTTGTTTTTTTTTATTCTTTAAACCTTGAATTTGTTGTGATGGATAGTCGAGTTTGGAATCGGATTAGCAACATGGATGGTGGAGTTTGATATAAGGGTGATTTGATCATTTAATCTTTTAAACATTTCAATTTCTTTAACAAATTTATAGATTAAAGACCTAATGAATATGTAAATAAATTAATTCTTGTTCTTTTAAGAATAATATTTTGGAAATCAAACGATTGCTAATTGTTTCTCTACATGTTCTTTTCCAAACTACTCATATCATGTCCAAAAACATAAATGCTTTCATATTTAATACAACAAAATTCAAAAATTAGTAAAAAAATACCTATTTTGAGAATGCAACCAAATGTGTCGAGCCCTGCCTTGGAATGAAGCCTAGTCCAAGATAATTAGAATTATCTTGGGTCTGGCGTCGTTTCAAGTCAGAAGCTCTAAAGCTGATTCTTTTAACGACAAACACAACTCTTCTTTTCCAATGTGTTCGGTCGTTATCGAGAGATGAAAGATTGGAATGAAGGAAAGAAGTGGTGAAAGGTTTTCCTTTGGAAGGTTTCACATGTATATACACACCATTTCTCCATTTTAGGTCAACCATTAAATTCTAAATAAATGTTTGTGGAGGAGGTTTATATTCTAAAGAAACCACAAATAGGCACACTTTCTATTTATATCACCCCCTACTTCAATATGATTAAAAAATTTAAAATATATATAGAATTCATTATATACAAACTTCATACGTTATAGCATCCACAATCTATCATCCATCCTCATCCTTATAATTACACAAAAAATCACTATTTTTCCGCTCTCATTTTCAATTAAATAATATTTTTTCATATTTTTTTCATTATATTTTCTCTCTCATCCACTCACAATTAATTTTCAAAATATTAAAAATTTTATAAAGGTTGTACCGTGTTTTTCCAGAGAAAAAAATAAAGTAAGTTAGAACAGTAGATAAAAGATTCAAAAGAGACAAATTATTGGTTATTTGTGTCACATTTTTCAATTTTATTTTGTAAAGAAAGGGATTTGGTACTCCTAAATCGAGCTACTTTAACTGCTTCTAACTAACCTGCGCCACCTGCGCCATGCGCATGCCAGCTTATGCTAGAGAAAGGGTTACTAAAGAAACAAAATCTAATGTTTGAACCCAAACCTAGAAAATATACTAAGGGAGTTTATATGTTATTGGATATCATTTATGTATTAAAAAATACAAATATTATGAACATTGTAACACCCAACTCAAAGTTGTTAAGATGTCATTATTATAGATCCAGTTGTATTCAAGACCATATTGGATCAGAATCTGATAACCGAACTAGAGATGTACAAAAAACCCGGTTCGGGAAAAAGTCAGTCAAAAAACCGAACCGGTTTGAAAAATACCGGTTTGGTAGCCCGACTTGAACCGGCGGTTTATATACCGGTTTGGTAGCCTGCACCCGAAACCGGTTTAAAAAAACTGGTTAAACCGGGATGAAAACCGGTTAAAAAAACGATTTACAAATCAGTCCAAATCGGTTTGAGCGGTTTGATGATTCTTGATTAAAAATCGGTTTGAAAAAAAAAACGGTTTGTACATATGCAAAAAAAACAGTCCGGTTTATAAACCAAACCGGTTTGGGAAAAAAACTTGTTTGTACTCCTCTAAACCGAACCGGTTAATAACCAAAACTATAGAAACCGGTATGTAACCGATCCAACCAGACAATTTGTACCCCGTTTGAATAATTCAAAAGCACAACAGGTTGGTAGCTGGATATTTTGCCAACAATAAAACTAGCCTTTAACCGATTAAAATCTGGTTAATCGGTTAGTAACTGAACCTAACTAGTTCCATCATGTAGGTTTTTAAACCTTCTCAAACCTCTTAATAACTGAACTTGTTTTTGAAATAATCAGTTTTTACTATTTGACCATTAACCAAATCTATAAATAACCGAACCTTATTCTTTTTAATAACCACTCTGTGCTCCTGCGATAGAACAAGTTTTGAATCAGATAACACTTGGTGTCTTGGTGGATCAACTCAAAAGCCCACACCAGAACGCTAAAAGCCTAAATCTAAACCCAAAAAGATTAAGCCCATTTTAGCATAAAATTTTACCAAACAACTTGATACTGTATCAACTATCAAATCAACTATTACTGAAACTATTCTCAAATCCATAATCCACCAAGTCAAGCAAAACTCCAACCTCAAATCTAAAATCACACATTAAACAAAAGAAAACACTACTATAATATAGATTTAATTTCTATTATTAACTATTAAAACTAGTTTGTAGAAGATAAAGTATATATTAACTTTCATTTATTACTAAAACCATATTAATAATATATATTTTTTTTTGTATTAAGTGGGTGTTGACGTGTGTTGCTAGAACATCACCCCTAGCTTTTCAGTGTGAGCGGTCGTGGAGGTTCCATGGGATGCCTCCACCCTCCCTTATTAATTTTATTACTATAATATTGTTGTTGTTTATTACTTTGTAATATACTATTTTTTTCATAAATCGTGTTGTTTTATTTTGTTTTATTATTATTTACTGTAATTAATTATAATTATTATTCAAGTTATTTCAGATAAATTTAACTTCATTATACATAAGTTTCAAAATTATTTTATATGGGTTAACAATTCCAGTAAGTTTATAAACAAGCACTCTAACCCAGAATACAACCATTAATACCCAACTTTGATGACTTAACTTTAACAATCAATTAGATTTTCAGGTTGATTCGTATTACATGATGTATACAGGAAAACAAGGCATGATCAGCAACTAATGTAGTTAGGGCGACTGTAACAATGTTTGAATATCGTATTTACTCGAATTATGCATTGAACTTGAGACTACACCAAGATGAAATTAAAATAAACTTAAATGTGCTTACTGAGTAATTGTTCACTTTATTGACACTTGCAATATAAAATAGGTATAAAAAAAACTATAATATTTCAAAGTTTCATCCAAATTACTAAGCTTTTCGATGTTTAAATGTCCATCAACTTGATTATTGGCTCAAACTAAGTGGGTTTGATATTTAAAGCTATAAAGATCTATACCTATGTAATAAAACATTTACATTATATATAATTCATAGTTCACTAAAAACCAAATATTTAAGTTTATTTGCGAGATTAAGTGACTCTGATGTAACATACGTTTCTTTTTGGACAGAGTAAAATGACACATACTAGGTCCACCCCTGATATCAATAATATTATATTTATAGAATATTTATTGTGTATGTTTAGATGCTATTAATTTCACGGTGTTGTAAATGTAGTAAAGATTGTATGGTACCAAATAGACAGTGTCCTTGGACAAATAATAATGTTTTACAATCTCAGAGATGTAGACGTTTTCATAGACCATAGTACCAAAGGTGTAAATGTGTGTCATACATTTATACCAGAAATTAGGAATCCTATTATGCATTTAGTCTCGCTTATAATATACGAAGGGTCCTAATCTAGAGATACCCACTTGGATAAATCGACACCCTTCTATACATCGCGTATGGGTCCATACGCGGCTTATAGGGTCGAAAACATTGAAAACGAGAAAAATTCAGGGGGGAGGGGGCTGTCAGAGGGCTATACGCCTCATATAGCCCTATACGACCCCCTATACGACACATATGGGGCTATACGACGCATATAACAAATTTCGACACTGACTATGAGGAAAAATTCAGGGGGCTGTCAGAAGGGTTATACGTCCCGTATAGGGCATATGACCCCCCCCCCCCATACGACGCGTGTGAGGCTATACGACGCGTATATAAATTTGAGATGTTAATTTATAATTTTGAAGTGTCTAAATATTCATACCCTATATGAATCATTTGCATTTTCTATATATATTCTTTTTAATCATTTTACCCTATCAGATTTGGTCAAGCTCACGCTCATGAGCTTTCTCATAGATCACTCATGTAGCTCACTCCCCCAGGCACAAACCGTTCGTACACCATAACACCCACTCTTATAGCATTCACAATGGATCCTCTAAAAGTATGTGATTTGGTTTCTCAAATTATGAGAAATAGTTTTGAGTGGTCATGAGTGAAGTAAAGAGAAAATGTTTTTGATCATCTGCGTATTTGAGAAAACAATGTTTAACCCTTATAAATTTTTTAATAACTTTTAAAGTGGTTGTAAGTGAAGGATAGAAAAAAAAATGATAAAAGTATAATAAATAAAAAATAAAAAATAATAATTTTAATTTAATTATATGGATGAAAATAATGAATCCGCTATGAATGCTCTTAGTCTATATACACTTAATTCTAGATATTTTAGTTCATTGCACAATATTATTATAGGGTGACTGTCAGGAGTGCACATAAAAATCCCTCCTCAGATGAAGGATTTAAGGGGCTGGAGGGGCCTCACATCCCTCTCTTTTTTTCGTCAGTAGTGTTAATTTTCGGTTTGGTACTGTAATTTTTTTTTCCAGTAGGTATATTTTTATATATATTAAATTCGCCCCCCTAAAATAATTTGATTTCGCCCCCCGCCCTCTCTATATGTCACACCCTCAATTTCCACCAACGGGGTATTATCGTTAGGCGTGTGACATACCAGGATCTCAGCCACTAGTTACATCAAACGACACATCATTAATTACAAAATATAATTGCTCGATAACATTTGAAATTCCCAAAAACATAGTTAATAACGTAAACGTGAAATAAATACGGAAGCATAAACATTTATAAATTAAACAGCGCAACACACGCACAATCCCAAGGATATAATTTGTAACCTTTGTTTAAACCGTTTAAAGAAATCAGAATGTATGCAAAGATGAGATGCTCCTAGTCGTACGCACCTTAAGAACCTGAAAGAAACATGCTAAAGTGTCAACACAAGGTTGGTGAGTTCACAGGTTTAACAGAAAACAGTAAATAATAGTAATGAATTCAGATTTAGTAATTAAAACATATAAGTAGGTAGCTAGCCTACAACAAGTCACTATGTGTATGAATTTCGCGACCGAGCTGACAGTAATAATATAATGAATGCCCCGGCTGTGAATACCAGACCACAGCACAGTAAAACAGGCTAACCATTCACCCGTTTGACCTCCAGTCAAGCTAGTGCGACTAGCCCGGACGGGGTTTGTCAAACCCAGTAGATCTACTAACAATCACCTCGCTAATACCATATTAACGGTCCGAATGAGGCTTAGTGGTATCACAATAGTAAACCAGTATATGTAGTATTACCAATCTAAGTAACGTACGGTTTATGAAAAACAGCATGTTTCTCTCCCTCAAAAGAGAGTATAGTATGAGAAGTGGGGCTGTAAACTCACCTTATAAGAACAACACAAAAAATAATGCAAAGAGCAAGTAATTAAGTTTCCGAATAACCTGAATTTCAGTCAATATATAATTAATATTAATTATTAATTATAAACATAAGGATTGTACGGTTTCGCATTCTCGGTTCGGTTTCAGGCATGGCATTAACATTACCCCACAAACATGCTCACACATACAACCTTAGTAACCAAGGTTTACATACCTAACACACATATGCACCATAGACTCCCATACAAACATCAAAGCCCATGACCCCATGAGCCCGAACAGTTCCCATGCGCCCAAACAGTTCCTATGCGCCCAAACAGTTCCCATGCTCCCAAACAGTTCCCATGCGCCCAAACAGTTCCCAAACTCAGCAGAAAAAACACACACACACAGAACACTAACCCGAAGCATAAACCGAACCCAAACATAATCCAACCTTCGGCAACCCCTATGCCAACCCGCCAACACACCATAAACTATCATGCAAGAACATCACCCACCATACATGCACACATACATACAAATACACACCACACATACACGGCTGCGCATACATACGTACATATAACTAAGAACACACACACAACGTACACATACATACATTCAAGCATGAAGAACACACACACACACCCCCAGCCATACCCACGCATAACACACCCATAACAACCCTCGACTATACCCCAAAACCAACCGCAAGGTTTCACCCCTGAACCCAAATACACAAAAACCAAAGATCGCAACCCATAAAGTATATGATGAAGTAAAGAACGAAACCGAAATCGAAAACAAATGAAACGTGAATAAGACAAGGAAAAGAACCATACTGAGTACGCACACACGTAGCAACTCACGGCCAAACCCAAACTCATCACAACCCCTGACTCACAACCCCATACGCCCACACCACAACCACGCACTAACCCAAGAATCAAAACCCATCGTCTAGAACCGCAACCAAGGCGAAACCGTAACGCACCGCAATGGAATAACAAAAGGAAGAACGTACCGAATCGGTTAGATCTCGCGGTTGCCGGAGAAGAGAATCTCCACATGCCTGTCGCCGCGAAAGAGAGGGTTGCCGTGAAGGATTCTTCGTGTCCGGTGAAGCTTGCGAATGGCTGTTGGTAACTAGGGTTGAGGGAAACGGCAGAGGTAGTAGGGTTACTGGATGTGAATTGCGAAGGGGGGGGGGGTTCATGTGATTATGGGTTGTTAAATAGCAAGGGAATTTGCGTTTTTGATCCCTCAAGTTTTGAACACTTTTAATTTTTGCTTGCTTAATAATTTTAGTTTGTTTAAGGTTGTATTAGGGTTAAGTAATAAGTAATAATAAGAATAATCACTGTAATTAACTAAACAAAAGTAGATAATTATAAAATATCGGAGAAAGGTTAGATAATGGAAACTATGGTAACCTGAAAATGCAGGGTGTCACACTATAGAAGTGCTCAAGCTCCGTCACTGCCTCCTCCATAGCCATGAATTCAAATGAAGGATAAGTCATACAATATTAATATATGAAAGATACAACACATTACTCTGAATATCTATCACGAGATCAATTGGTTTAAGGGGCTGTTTGGCAATTTCTGAATGATCAAGTGTTGAACCAATAAGATGTTTGAACCATTAAGTTGTGAACCATTAAGAGCTAGTATATCGTTTAACTATTCAAAGACAGATGTCTGACCAATTCAGATAAGAGCATTCACAACTCATTCCCCATCCTTATCCATATAATTACATTAAAAATCACTATTTTTTCTCTCTTCTTTTCAATTAAAGAATACTTTTTATATCTTTATCATTATTTTTTCTCTCCCCTCCACTTACAACCACTTAAAATATATTTAAAGCATTATAGGGGTTTGAACAGTGTTTTCTAAAAATACAGATTGAACAGTAAATTTCTCATATCTTTCACTCACAACCACTTATAACTATACCATATAATATAAGGAATACACTCACATAAATTTAGGAAACAAGTTGTGAATGCTCTAAGAGGTCTTAACCATTCAGCATTAGTATAATGCTTAACCATATAAGGCAAATGTTTGAACCATTCAAACATTTGCTCCCGAAACAAACAGTCTGAACCATTAAGTGCTGAACCATTCAGGCATCTGAACCATTAAGAGGCTGAAACAGACAGCCCCTAAGTCAATAGTTAACTCATATGGAGTAGGTAGCTACAACCATTCATTCACATGAAACAATTTCATGTTCATTCTGATTTAGAATTCTTATAAAATAAATCTGATAATTATCTTATAACAAGTAAACAATAAATCAAGATTAACCCTTCATTTGTTCCTTTAATCTTAAAGTGTTTCTTCATGATCTTGAATTCCCAACAAGACCCGTAAATCTTCCACTTTAATCATTGGATTGTTTTCCTTGTCTTCTTTCTTTTTGATCTAACCTTGGTAACACAAACCATTATCTTCATCTAATCCACTCACCTAAGCATCTCCATCTCATTCATCATGATCATGTAATAATCATGATCATCTACTCGATACCTTTTTATGTCATCTCTATTGCTTTCAATGGTTTCCTTTATGGCTCACGTAGAATTACTTCCTTTATGATTCACATAGAATCACGCAACTTTCTTTCCCCTCAATCGTCTCATACAGAATCGTTGTTTTGATCACATAGATTGACTTCTTTCATTGGTCTTCTCCGACTCACTCAGGGCAGTTATCCTTGGCTCTCACAAAACCTTAGTCTTCTTGGCTCACATAAAACTCATTTTTTACTGGCTCATACAAAACTGATGTCTTCTTGTCTTACATAGACCTTTCTGTGGTTTTGATCTTTGGTTCATACAGAACCTCTTCAATCTTCCTCTTGCTTGATCTTAACATGTTTTTTCTCTTACGATCGTCTTTCAGACTCTAATACCAATTGTTGAAAATATTGGATCGAACATATTTGATAAACGCAATTTATCAATAAGAAAGCGACACGTTTACAAAGACCCTAAACCAACTATTTATCCAAATACAATACTTAATCACCAAAATTCCTAAACCTACACAAACTAGGAAACTTGATCAACTTAAATACTAACTCCTAATATAAGTCGACCTATTATTATTTGACTCGATCTCCTATTAAGATAAAATAATAATAAAAAGTAAAATAAATTTAATAATTGTCTCTTGCAGTTAAAAATTAATCAAGATTAACCCTTCATGGATTATCTTTAGTTGGAGTCGAATTAAATCAAATTAGTGACCGATGGGAAAAGGTAAAAGTTGAAGATTTGGCAAAGAATGCACATAATTATGGCTATAATAAAAAATTCGCGTACCAATTGCACATATATTATATGAGATTCATTTTGATTCTCCATGATTAAGGGTGTCATGTCCTACCACCCAATAGGTTTAAAATAACCACCGTAATATAGAGAAATCTATAGATTACCGAGGTTATTTGGGTGTTAAAAAGCAAATTAGAACAAGATTTGTATATAAAGACTTTAAATTCTTTTAGGTTAGAGGTAAATTAATCACATAAATTTTTAGTCTTGTGATTCATAAAATATTTATAAAAATATATCATAAACATTGTTATTTTTATAAGAGCATTTACAATAGAAACTTCATCTCTATCTTCATCTTTATTGTTTAGAGATTTTTTGTATTTTACATCTCAATTAGCATCTTCATCTACTTCTTTAACTGCAAACTATAGAGTTTTATGAATAGTGATTCTATAAACATAAAGATTCCTTATTCATCCATCTTTATATTTTTTGTGAGTGTATAAAATAGAGAAGTAATAATAATATAATTGTTTATGATTAAGATAGAGATAAAGATAGAGAATAGGATGTGGATGTTAAACAAAATTAAGAGATAATTGTAAAGAAATGTGAAATTTAGTTAAAATATAAAGATTGAGAAGGAGATTCCCCTGTGAATGCTCTAATACATAGTATTTAGTAGGGCAGAGATCTAATGAGAACTTAATTTTTTGTAAGAACTCTAGCAAAGTCATTAATTTTTAATGATAAAATAGTATATAACGAAAAAATAAAAAAGAATTATAAAACAAAAAAGTAGTATTTTATGGAATAAACATAAAGTTTTTTCCTCAAACGTTAAATATGTTCACATTGTATATCTCCTCTACGACTCATCCACTAGAAGTGTCGATCTCTAAAATTAAGCACGTGATTTTCAAATACAAATTGTTTACCACAAATGCGACTGTCAATTTGACTCGCTGTGTCAACCATCATAGCCGCCTCTATAGTTGTATTTAAATAAAATTAAATCATGAAAATCATTGGTATATCCTTGTGAAGTTATGATTATGTATCAAACAAATTTTAGATACTCAAATCTGGTTTGTATAACCCATATTGTGACAGACGAAAATGTTTTAAGCATACCTGAATTATATACTTAATGTGCATACTTTCTGGTCGAGAGTTTCATTTTATAACGTACAGCCATTCAAAAAAATAAAAATCTAATATGCATAACATATATTATGCAAGACGATAAACATACTCAAATCTTATTCGAAAAGGGGTTGCTAGTTCCAAGGAAAATTTGTTTCAAAGACGGATTTCGTACGGGGAATTAGGGCTTATATATGTGCATACATATGGAATTAGCTCATATTGGTGCACTAAATTTCAACTAATTATTGCTCATTAGGTTATAATAACATGCTCACAATTATATGAATTGCACTCTTGCAATTATTGCTCATTAGGTTATAATAACATGCTCACGTTGTACTATTTCGTTTAATATTCAGTTATTATGCTAGTAAGATTGTCGTTGGCAACGAAATGAAAGTTAAGAGTGTAATTGGTTAAAATATAAATACTACTTATTATCGGTAATGGTCAAATTTTAAATTGTTAAAATCAACTTTTTTTTAATAAATATTATATTGGAAAATACTAGAATAAATCTATAACTTTTTATTTAAAATCCAAAAAATACTATTTTTTCCTTAAATTGCACGTGTTTATATAAGTATTACGCGAATATTCATATACTCGCATCTGATTAACGTAACATTATTATGGTCAGATGACAATGTATGTTTATAGATACCAAGTAAATGTATATAAGCATGTGTGAAATTGATCTGACTTACTTTGGATTATTTGATTAAAAAGGCTTGCAACATGCCGTTCAAAAAATAAAAATATATATAAAGAGGCTTGCTACATTGACGGCTTGGTTGGGTGTGATTGTTAAATAGACATTTTTATTCTAACACTATTTCTTCCTTTTATCATTATAAGATGACATGTTTTTAGAACTTTTTTTCATATACTAATTCATAATATACAGGTTTAATAGAAGAAATTGATTAATAAAAAGGTATTTACCAATTGCATTACATTAAGCTAAAATTGTAAATTGTTCTTGAGTATGTATATAAATCAATATATTCCGTGAAATAAATTATTGTTTATTATTTTCCCTATAGAAACTTAGATTAAATATATGGTTGTGGCCATAAGAAATGTTATAAAAAAGCTCAAGTTAAAGTAAAAAATATTAGATTTTTTTTACCGGCAAATACACACTCTTTACATTAATCTTGTTTTCATATCAGCAAACACACACACTTACACTTTACTTTATATCCATTCTAGTCCAAAAATCACATCCGCTCTTTTTAGGATTTCAACCCTTAATTTTTAATTGGGGAATACATTAGTTTAGCACCAGAATATTTGTCGTGACGTCAAATACATTTCTTTTAAACAATAAACTCACACACACTCTGAACCTACTATTAAATCTACACCACAACTAATTTACATTAATCTGTTAGAGTCGGAGCTCGAACACTTAACCTCAAGGTAAGTATCACTACTAACTCTAAAGGCTTTACAGACCCAATCCCCCACCCCACGCTAGCTAGATACATAGTAACATAACTCTTTTAAAAGTGATGATAAAATAAATAGTTTAATTGACTATATTAAAGAAGAGAAGGTTTGACCCTTTATATGTATGCTATCAAAAATAATCATTTTGGGTAGCATTTTCAAACCCCTCTCTCTCCACCATTATCTCTCCCTCTATTTGTGTGTGTGCAGAGATATGGGCACAAGTCGCACAGGCTCCATTGGAGCAGTGAACGAAGAAAACACCAAAGAAGCTCAAGCATTTTACACCACCACCGACCACCACAAACAACAACTTGATGCCGGGGCTCTTTTCGTTCTCAAATCAAAAGGTACATCATATGATCATTTCCTCTTTTAGATGGTTATAACTTAAAAGATCAACAATTATTAGCAACCGAATAAGGCTTATAACGTGTTTAACTTATCATCATGTTTTCACCAAGTAATTACCGGCAGTTATGCTTATTGATGAATGTCCTCTGATTTGTAGTGTATCGTTCTCGTGTATTTTAACGAAAATATTAATCTTGTTAGTTGATTATCATGATCATGAAAAAGGAACTTGTTTGATTTACTTTTGTTCTTTTGATTTCAAAGTTGTTAATTTTTGTATTATTGGAAGTTCGGTTTGGTCTTGTTAGAATGATATCGTGGATGTCATTGCCAAACTACTTGTTTTCTTTTCATCTGTTGTAAAAAGCGCCAGCATATACCGTTGTAAAAATATTATTCACAAAATTATATTTAACTCATTAAAAAGTTCTAAATTATAAGGCACATTCCAACTATATATAAAGTCAAAAAACCAACCAAGTTTTTCTACCGTCTAATTTATACTTTGTTCTGACCGGAAAAATCATTTATAATATATACGTTGCTCTGATTCTTTAATACTGTTTTAATGTTATAAAATATTTTAAAAATATCAAAAACTTTTAAATTAAAAAACCTATGAAACATGTAGAAAACTTGATTTTATTTATTAATTTTTAAAATTAAAAAACCTAGGAGATCATTATGAAGTATAAAATTTATTATGTCACAACCATTTTTCATAATTAATTCATTTAAGTTCGTTCAAAAAGTAGTCAATAAATAGTAAACAAATCTCATATATGTTTTATTTACTTCATTTTATTTCAAAATATGTTAAGATTTACTAAAAAAAAGTTTCCAGAATAGAAAAATAATTAGCTTGAGTTATTATTATAGCTCTAAGTAATTAAAAATGTGGAGGTATAGAATTCGTGTCGATTAAAAATGAAATGATCTTGGGTTCGAGTCTCGTTCAGAGCAAAAATGCTAAGGCCGGGTTGAACCAAGAGGTTTTCTCAGTTGTGAATATTCTTCTGAGGGGTTGGGGTGCGGTTTTGGTTGAAAAACGTATATGTAAACCCGATTAAAATAACACATATTATTCAATGTAAGGTCATACAATTCAAAAGAAAAATTATATTAAAATAATAACGTAATTATTACTCTATGATTGTAATTTGTATCTATGTTATTTAATATTGTATTAATAAGTTATGCTACGTGTATTCAAATTTTAGATCTTTAGGTGTTGCCTCTTTCTGCGGATCCAAGATTATTCCCGACTGTGTACAACTCACCACATTTATTTATTTAGTTATCTATTCATATATTAGACTTTAGTATGTTATGCCCCATTGGATGAATAGCGAACAAATGTTTGTATCGATGAACAACATATTAAGAATGAAATAAGTATGAGAAACAATAAGAAAAGAAGTAAACATTATTATAGGTTTTGGAAAAAGTATGTATATTGTAAATCTATCCATGTTGATGGTTCAAAGGATCCCCGAATATTTGGATTTCGTTCACGTTGTTATTCGACGCTTATGTAGTTAACCAAACACGTTACCTTTTTCTTTATTTTGGTGTGTATTAACCACGCCAGGGAGATGGCCCTCCGACGATGCTACCAAGCGATAGAAAAATTGCTAATATATATATAGAAATGTTTCAAATGATATCATAGCAATATCTTTCGACTTTAGGCATGTTAACTTAATCTAAAAAGTGTTAAACTTTACGAACATGTTACACATTTTTCTAGAACTTCTTATATTGTCGCACTAGAGTATCTAGTAAGATGATCATCGTTTAGTTTCATTGTCACAACTAAATGGATCTAAAAGAAGCAAATGTGTTATGTGGCAGGGTCATGGTGGCATAGCGTTATCATTTACAACGTCTATTGTAGCACCGCCGTTGTTAAGTCTACCATTTGCGTTTGCATCACTAGGATGGACTGCCGGAATATTGTCGTTGGTGATTGGTGCAATTGTGACTTTCTATTCTATAACCTTATTTCTCTCGTCCTTGAACACCA
>JACCIY010001549.1:0-38180 GCA_025506505.1 Flaveria sonorensis
TTACTTCATTAAAATAGGGGTGAATTTCATACTGTTGGACCAAATAACCAATGACCTGATCAGAAAAACCTTTAAGTCGCCCAGACATTACAACACTGAAGTAGTCTGCAACAGCTGAAGACATCAACTGATAACAAGGTCTGAAGACAAAGTCTGAAGTGAAAGAGCTGAAGACAAAGTCTGAGTGAAAAGCTGAAGACAAGTCTGAAGCTAAAGAACTGAAGACAAGTCTGAAGACAAAAGCTGAAGACAAAGACTGAAGACCATTTCAGATGTTGTCACAACAGCTGAAGAAGACCTCTTCAGTAGTTGTGATGGTTTCCTTCAGTAGTTATATTTTCCTTTCAGTTCTTTGTAATCATAGTTTTTTGTTTCTTGTAATCAGTACTTGTAGTTTCAGTAGTTTTAGTTTCATCTTGTACTTAGCAGACTCTGCGATGTTCTCAGTTGTTGTGAACATCTCAGTAGTTTGCTTACTTTCAGTTGTTTGTAATAATTCTGTTAAATGTCACTATCAAGTGACATCAGCAGACGTCACATTCCTTTATATAAGGAATGTTGACCTAATTGTAAGGTGCGAAAGCTTAGCTGCTGACATACCGAAGCAGTTGTGCATGAATGATATTATCCCTTTGTAGAAAACCCTCTTTCTCTATAACCGTGTACTGTTCCATTGAATATCTATTGTGTTCTTGCTATATTTGTCTAATTCTTGTTCTAATTCCGCTGCAATTCAACTCTAATTGATCAAACTTAGATCGCTGATCCTGTCAAATGGTATCAGAGCAGGTTAATCATTGATCGGTTTAGCAATTGATCATTGAAACTGCTATTTCGATATCTAAAGTTTGATCGAATTAGCATATTTGCAAGAATTGGTTATAGAGATTGATCTTGCTGCTTTCTGGTTAGTCATTTGAGTTTCTTCTTGGTTCATATTGAGTGTTGTGTTTTTGTGCTAAATCTGTTGAAACTTGATTGAATTTGGTTTGAATCTGAGAATGACTACTCCTCTAATGACCCTCACAAACTGGCTCCTCAACCAAGCCTCCGATGCTGGTTAGGAGTGAGTATACATATGGCAACGAAGAATGCTCCATCACGTGTCTGTTAATCGTTCAGGTTATTGGACATCTGTGGTTCACGGTCCACACAAGCCTATGGTGAACAATCCGGAGACCACCAAATGTTCCGAAGAAGAAGGAGCAATACTCAGATGAAGATCGTAAACTGTTTGAGATTGATGCTAAAGCCCATGGAATTCTGGCCATGGCACTGCCTAATGAAATCTATTCTGGGCTTATGCATCATGAAACTGCTCATGACCTCTGGAATGCTTTGAAGGAACAATTCGGAGGAACTGATGAGTCTTAGCAAACAACAGAGAAATCCCTCGCCAACAAATATGAGACATTCTCTCATAGGAGGGTGAGACACTGACTCAACAGTTTGAGCGTTTCTCCTGCTGATCTCTGAGCTGAAAATGGTCAAGCATGAGTATACTAACAGCCAGATGAACAATAGATTCCTCAGATCACTGCTTGAGAGATGGACACATACACCATTGTCCTACGCTCCAGTGCAAATCTGGATAGCCTATCTCTCACCCACTCCATGGGAAACTGCTTACATTGAAAGAGAGATAGAGCAGAAAAGGAAACTGGCATCATCAGAAAGCTCACTATGACTTGTACCAGGGAACACTGCCTTGGTCGGTCATGAGTCAGAATATGCTAGATCAGAAAGCCATTATGATGGCATATAGATTTCTCTTCAACAGTTCTGATCATGCATTGTTGGTGTTGACAGTCATTCTGGGTGTAATAGTGATAATTTATGCTTTATCATGATGATTTGAAGGGTATTGCTGATGATGATTTAGAAGAGATGGATATTTGGAGCCAAATGGCCTTGATCAATATCAGATCTCAAAAGTTCTACAACTGGTAGGAAATTTCCAGGACTCTCTGCAAAACCAAAGTTGGTTTTGACAAGAGTAAGTTGAGGTGTCCACAATGCCACAGGCTGGGCACTTTGCAAGAGAGTGTAGATCAACTGGATCTAACTCCTCTGCACCCTTTGTGACCTTTCCAAGCAATAGTTCACAAAACAAAGGGCAACATCCTGCTAGTTCTGGTCATCACTCACAACTCAATCTCCTGTATATTTTGTCCCTCAGGGTCCAATGCCATATCCATATCCCTGCTATTACATGCCACAGCAAATCCAGTTCAAGTTCCTATAGCACAACAACCCACCCTAACCTGAGCCTCTACCTCATCACAGCTTCTTCACACCAGGAGTTGTTGACTGGAGCAGCTTACCAGATGATCTTTCTGGTTTCAATGAGCAATTATTTGCTGGTGCTGGTCAACATGGTGGTGAACATCCTTTTGGAATCTTGCTCTCATGCCCTGGAGTCTACTGAGGGTTCCTCCTGCTCTAATGCAACATCTTCACAGGTAACCCAGGTATCTTCTGAGGCTAAAGCCAAGTTATTTCTGAATCATGCATAGCTGCCTTGTCTCTATTAGAGAGGCAAATGTAGCTTTAATCCATCAAATCTTGAGCTTGAGAAAACTATTTCCAAAAGAAACTGAGTATGAGTCTGCTCTTAATGACAAAGATGATGAATTTACAAGCTTAAATGCCAACTTAATGAAAAGGCTAAGGTAGAGGTCATACTTGAGAACCACAGAAGTCTCAAAGAGACACTTGCAGCTACCCAAGTTAAGTGTGACCGCTGGGTAACATCCTGCAAGGGATTTGAAATGCTTCTCAGCAAGCAAACAGCTTCAAATGTGAAGTTTGGAATAGGTTACAATCATACTGCACCACCTACTGATTTTACTTCAAAATCAATAGTAAAATCTGAAGGTGAAAGTAATTTCCAAACCACATCATCATGTGATTCCCTCAAATGATAATACAAAATTAGAGGATGAAGTCAGTGTAAGATCTCAGCAAATCAATTGCCTGATGGTTTAAATGCTGATAAACCCATGAAGCTGAGCAATTCAGTGTTGTCCCTCAAAGTACTCCAAGTACTGAAGGGCAAGTCCACATCTGAAAAGCATTTCAAATCTGCTGAAATAAAGGATTAACAACTGCTGAGGAATCTATCATACGGTCTTTCAGGACGGATAGAGAACAGCTGAAGAACAAGTCTTCAGTGTTACCGATCCTTCAGTACTTAACACAAGTACTGAAAGGAGGAAAGTACTGAAGATCACACCTTCAGTAGTTTCCACTTCAGCAGTTGATCAATCCAAGATGAAGAATAAGCCATGTGAAATATGTGGTAAATTCAATCATCTATCTGATGAATGCTGGTACAAAAAGGGTTCCAAACTCAACAGAGATAAGCTCATTAAAGAAGAGATTAATAAAATAAAAATGATTTTGAGACCAAGTTTTGTACCACAGTCATCTCAAACTGATAAACCCAAGGCCTCACCAAAATCCAAAAAGAAGGATGGGTTTATCAGAAAACAGCTGATAGTGTTCCTCATGATAAACATCAGACTAAGTCTGTGAATTTCAAGAAGGAGGAAATGGTGGGTCACAGGAACTCATCAAAAACAGTACTGATGTGTCAAATGAGCTGAAGGCTTTAGCAACAAATCAACACAACTTGTTATGATGGTTCAGCATTTGTTGGGAGAGTTAACCAACTAGATGCACCTGTGATCAAACCACTGAAAAGGAAATCCAAGCCCAAATCTAAGAAATCCATTTCAGCACCATCTCCACCTTCATCAGCTGTTAATCATGAAAACAAGTTATGGTTAAATCTGTTGATGAAAACAGACCCAAAACCAAAAGGGTTGGGTCTCTAAAGCTAACTAGTTTCTTATGATAAATGCAGGGTTCTTCAGCATGCCAAAGAAGCATCTGGTATGTAGACAGTGGAGGATCTATGCATATGACTGGGAGCAGTTCTCTTCTTAATGACTACTCTCAAGGAAAGAAGATTTGTTCTCATTTGGAAATGATGCTAAGGGTTACATCATCGGGAAGGATTTGTGTCAAATGGAGAAATCAGATTTGATGATGTTACCATGTGGAGAATCTAAGTATAATCTACTGAGTGTCAGTCAGATGTGTGATAAAGGGCATGTTGCACTTTTCACAAGCCAGAACTGCCGATTCTGTCTTCCAAAGTTCTGAGGCTGATTGACAAGGTATTGGATGAACATACTCTCCTGAAGGCCAACAGATAGGAAGAGTATATGCCTTGGATTTGTCAAAGAAGATTGATTTAAAAGGTCATCCCTTGCCTGTTCTCCAAGGCCTCTCCTCAGGAATCTAAACTGTGGCATAGAAGGCTGGGTCATGTTAACTCAAAAACATGAATCAGCTGATCCACATAGTTTAGTGAGAGGTCTACCAATAAAGGAGTTCCACTGTGATGAAACCTGCACTGCTTGTTTAAAAGGAAAACAACACAATTTCATTCCCTCCTATAGAAGAACCAAAGTCCACTGCCTGCTTGCAATTACTGCACATGGATCTCTTTGGTCCTGGAGAGTAATGAGCATGGCAAAGAAGAAATACTGTCTGGTAATTGTGGATGATTACTCCAGATTTGTATGGACCTTCTTCTTGCATTCAAGGATGAGGCTGCTCAGACAATTATTAACTTTGTGTTGTATGTTGAGAAGCAGTATTCCCTATCAGTCAAGTGTATAAGAAGTGATAATGGAACTGAATTTAGAAACCATACACTTGATGATTTCTACCTTTCAAAAGGAATCAAGAGGCAGTATAGCATCCCAAGGACTCCAGAACAAATGAGTAGTGGAAGAAAGAACAGGACCCTAATTGAAGCTGCAAGGTCCATGTTGGCTGACTCTGGTTTGCCACTGACCTTTTGGGCTGAAGCTGTCAACACAGCATGCTATGTGCAAAATAGAGCTTTAGTGAATCAGAGGTTGATGAAGACTCCTTATGAAGTTCTACATCATTTGGCTCCTCTAATTTCATTCTTCAGAGCATTTGGTGTCCTTGTTACATTCTCAACACAAAGGATCAACTCCAAAAGTTTGATTCTAAGGTGGATGCAGGGTATTTTGTTGGGTATTCATCCACTTGCAAGGCTTACAGAGTGTTCAACTGCAGAACAAAGATGGTTGAAGAAACCTTGCATGTGAAGTTCAATGAATCTCCTAAGGACAAAATCCACAAAACCCTGTGGAGTTGTTTGATCTGGACATACTGCAATATGTTCCTTATCAGCCTCCAGCTGTTGCAGATCATGTGAATTCATCACCTTCTGCAGCTAGTCATCCATCTGGTGGTACTGATGTTGATGATGATCCCAGTACTCACCTATTCAAGTTTAGTGATCAACTGCCTGAGTCTACTAAACTTGATGTTCCTGTAGCTTCAGTAGCACCATCCACAACAAATGCTGATGAGATTTCTGAATCCTCTACTTCATTTGACTTGCCATCTAATACTTGGTTTCAAGAATCTGGATCAACATCTGTTGCTGCTGAGCGTGCTACAAACACTTGCACAGATCTCATAGTGTACCAAGAGCTGAAGAATCACCCAATGTCTCAAATCATTGGTGATATCAATGCTGGTGTCTCAACTAGAAGTCAATTGTCCAACTTCTGCTTCTATGCTCTCTTCATCAGTCAGCAAGAGCCAAAGAACTATCATATTGCATTAAGAGACAATGGATGGGTTGATGCCATGCAGCTTGAGCTTCTTCAGTTCAAAAAGCAGCAAGTGTGGGAACTGGTTCCTCTACCCCCAGGTAAGTGTGCAATAGGCACTAAATGGGTGTTTAGGAATAAAACAGATGAAATGGGCAAATTGTCAAGAACAAGGCCAGACTGGTTGTCCAGGGGTTTTCACAAGAAGAAGGTATTGATTATGATGAAACCTTTGCCCCTGTAGCCAGACTGGAGGCAATTAGATTGTTCTTAGCCTATGCTGCATTCCACAATCTTAAAGTTTTTCAAATGGATGTCAAAAGTGCATTTTTATATGGTAAAATAAAAGAAGAGGTTTATGTGTGTCAACCACCAGGTTTTGAGGATAATAAACATCCTGATTGGGTGTATAAACTTGATAAGGCTCTTTATGGGTTGAAACAAGCTCCTAGAGCCTGGTATGAAACACTGTCAAATTTTCTTCTTCAGAATAATTTCACTAGAGGCTCCATAGATAAAACTTTGTTCATTAAGAAAGTGGGTCAGCATAAGCTCCTTGTTCAAATTTATGTTGATGATATTATTTTTGCATCCTCTGATCCACAGTTGTGTGATGCATTTACAAAGTTGATGCAACAAAAATTCGAAATGAGTGCCATGGGAGAATTACAGTTCTTTCTAGGTTTGCAAATCAAACAAAAGGCTGATGGAACTTTCATTCATCAGTCAAAATACACAAAGAGTCTTTTGGAAAAGTTTGATTTACAAAACTGTAAGCCCTGTTCTACTCCCATGTGCAGCACCACACAACTGGATGCAGATCAGAAAGGTAAAGCTGTTGATGAAACACTTTACAGATGTATGATTGGGTCCTTGATGTACTTAACAGCTTCTAGACCAGATATTATGTTTGCAACTTGTGTTTGTGCTAGATTTCAGGCTGCTCCTAAAGAGTCTCATTTGATTGCAGTCAAGAGGATCTTTAGATATCTGCAAGGTACTCAATCTCTAGGTCTTTGGTATTCCACTGGGCACTCTTGCAAATTAGTTGCTTTTTCTGATAGTGACTATGCAGGGTGTAAATTAACTAGAAAATCAACTTCTGGTGGATGTCAATTCCTAGGCAACTGTTTGGTTTCTTGGCAGAGTAAGAAACAAACATCTGTTGCTACATCCACTGCTGAAGCCGAGTACATTGCTGCTGCAAGTTGTACATCTCAGGTACTCTGGCTTCAGAATCAATTATTGGATTATGGCATTACAGAGACTAAGACTCCATTACTAATGGATAGTGCTTCAGCTCTTTGTATTGTCAAGAATCCAGTCCAGCACTCTAGGACCAACATATTGAGATCAGACACCATTTTATTAGGGATTGTTTTGAAAAAGGTCTGATTGATCCAAAGTTTGTTCCTAGTGCTGATGAGCTTGCAGACATATTTACTAAGCCTTTGGACAGTTCAACTTTCCAAAACCTAGTGTTAAGGCTTGGTATGCTGCAGCTAGAATAAGTGACAACTACTGATGATCTCAGTCAACAAGTACTGATGAGCATTCGTATACTATTGTCACAAATAAGTACTGATAAGTTCTTTTATCCTCAGTAGTTTTCATAACTACTGAAGACTAAATTACTTAAAAGTACTGAAGTACTCTATCTGTTGAAAAGAACTGATGTGGTTACAACTACTGATGTAGTTACAACTACTGATGTCAGTATAACAGATAAGTACTGATGACCAATGAAACGTCTGAAAATCAGACAAAAGTCTGATAAGTGTTGAGGTCAGAATGAAACAGCTGATGAGCTAAGAATTGACGACAACAGCTGATGAGAAACTTTTCTCTTCAGTTGTTTCTACAACTGCTGTTTCACTTCATACAACTGAAGCCAAAACCATGTCTTCAGTAGTTTTACAACTACTGATGACTAACACCAAATCTTCAGTTGTTTACAACACCTGAAGCCAAAACCATGTCTTCAGTTGTTACAACTTCTAAAGTTAAAACCAGGTCTTCAGTTGTTTTCAAACAACTGATGACAGCACCAACACTTTCAGTCGTTTTATATCAGCCTTTTCTTACCCTATAAATACCTAAACTACTTTCAAACGTTTCATTAGCCGTTTTATGTCCTTCACTCTCTCAACAATGGCGACCATGAAACTCAAACCCAGACACAACTGTGTTGCCTACCTCTCGAAATCGGCCTTTTGGAACAAATTTGATAATGCCATCGATCTTATGGTAGATTCCCAGTACCGAACCGCTTTTCTTCTGAATCCTACCATATACCCCGTTCCCTAAGCCAAAATCAATCTCCAGTCGTTGGTTAACCAGAAACAGGTGGTCATCACTCCAGACATCATTCGACAAACCCTAAATCTACATGATGCCACCTGTGTCACAGAATACCCGAAAGGCACAACTGATATGTCTTTCATCAATAACGGGTATGAAGGAGACTTAAGTGCTACCACCATTCTGAAGAAGCACTTCCATGATGCTGAACGTCTTATATTCCACATGGTGAATGTCTGCCTTGCATCAAAAACCTCCTCATGGGATCAGATGTCCTCCCGATGGCAACAGGTATTATACTCTATCTTTGAACGACAAAATCTAAATTTTTCTGAGATAGTTTTCATGGAACTAAAGGATCTGGCTTTGAAACCTGTGGCAAACAGATGGATATTATATCCCAGGTTTCTCATGGCCATAATTTTAAATCAGCTAAAATCAGACGGCCTTGTTGGCCTTGGAGTCCCTGCTCCGGCTGTATTGCCTGAAGTATACTCCAGGCACAACTCTGACCCTACACTGAAAGGTGGCCCCGCTGCTAAAACCCAAGCAGCGGAACCCACAGCCTCCACTTCCAGATCCAAAGTCCCCACCAAACCCAACACCAAAAAGCCCAAAAAGGCTACTCAGGGAGATGAGTCCCCTGAGGATGCCCCTGTACACCAATACAGGAAACACTTACTGGTTCTAACCCCCCAGTAGTGTCAAAGACTCCACCAGCCCTAGCCGCTCAGGCATCCTCTCAACAGGATCCTGATGCAACCATAATTGGGGATACCACAATGCTGGAACCTATCTCAATTGAGAAGGTTACCATTGAAGAGCACCAGTCACCCCGGGTGCAATCTGCTTCAAACCTATCTCCAAATGCAACCGCCCCTCAAAGCCCAACCATTATAGTTGCACAAGTGCTGAGTCAGCTGCATTCCTCTCCTCCTCCCCAGAAACCAATTACAATGGGGAGAACCTCAACAGCTGAGGAAGAGGACCAAAATGCTGCTGATAACCCACAGCACAGGGTTATAATGTTCAATCTCCCCGTGTAGAGGAGGAGGTTAGAACATCTGGTGAGGCTGCCACTTCTACTGATTCAGCAAATGAACAGGATGCAGTTGGTAACATCTCTAAGACCTCACCAGAGGCAACTGCCGATGAAGGACTCAGTCCTGAGGCAGGAAGTCCCCAGAACCAAGAACAAGGGGCACATGCTACAACTGATCTACACTCAGGGCATGTACATCCTGATTCAATCAGGAGGTCAGGTGATTCAGCAAAGACTGATGATGACCTGGGCTTTTTCTTCGATGTCTTAGCCCATAACACAATCCTTGAGGCTGAGGTGAGCAGACTCAAAGAACTGCTTGCCAAAATGTCTCAGGATCAAAGTCCATCTGCCCCAATAAACCCACAGATGGCACCTTCATCTGAAGGTTCACCAAACACTCAGCCACTACACTCAACTGAGCCACCAGCCACTGCTTTTGGCACCACCTCTCAGGGACAGAACCCCTCTGAGCAGATGGTTGCTACCTTTCAACATTCCTTACCTCTCATCACTCCCATCATCAATGAGATTGTGCATAAAGCCATTGATGAGAGGATCTCCTCAAATCTACAAACACTTGTTGATGATGCTGTGCAAAAGAAGCTTTCTGCCATTCAAACCCCTGAACCCAATGCACCCAAAAGGGGGAGTCTAAGGCAGTGAAAGAAAGAAAGAGAAAGAGAGTGGAAGATGAGAAACAACAAGAGAAAGAAAAGGAGTTAGAAAAGGAAAAACAGCTGATCACATACAAGAGAAAGAAAAGTGCTGAAACTCAAAAGCCTGATGAAGAGAAATCATTGGAAGATCTGGTTAAAGAAGCTGATGAAGCTCACAGCAGATCAATGGACAGAATAATAGACCAACTCTTCAGACAGGGCTTTGATACAGCTACATTAGACACTGAGATCAGAAGGCTGGAGATTAAAGAGATACAAGAGAGATGGGCCAGTTACAGTGTGATGGAAAGGGAGAGGTTGGAGATAATGATCAGGTTTATTGCAAAATACTTGGGAAGATCATTAATTGAGATTAAATCATGGACCAGAGACAGTATTCTGGCAATAACCACCAGAATCTGTGCTTCTGAAGCATTCAATAAAGGGTTGATTATCGAAGCCTTAGATGAAGCAGGTGCTGGGAAGAGAACTGATATGGCCAAGCTTTCCAAAGCCAAACTTACCACAAAAATGCTAGATCAGCCTTCCCAAACTCCCACTCAAAAACAACCAACCCCACAACTCTCCAAACCAATCCCTAAACCTAAACTTAAACCAACTCAACCCTCAAAACCAACTCCCTTACCCCAAAACCACCTCAAACCACATCCAATGATGCACCCAGAAAGAGGAGAAGGGTGTTGAGGATGGAAGAAGAAGAAGAAGATGATGATGAAGAAGACAGTCTGCCAATCTCTGCTGTTCTAAAAATACCTAAGCCCAGAAGTCAACAAATGATCACACCAGACTTTCAGAGGCAAATGGTGAAAGTTAAGATTGAAGAAGAAGAACAGCAGAAACAGCACGATGAGCAACTTTTGAAGATGGTTGACAAAGAGTTTCCTCAGTCATCATCTATACAAGCCATGAAGAAACACGCTCAAAGGCTGTATGCTCTCAGGCATACCTTTCAATATCAAAAGGAGAGAGTAAGGATTTGGCCAGACCCCAGGGTTAGTTCTAGAATTCATAAGAAATCCATACCAAGTAGATACAATGGCCAAGTGAGAAAGACCATAGATGCTGTTATTATGTTGGCCATTGTAGTCTCACCCTGGGAGATACTTGAAGACTTCAAGAGAGCCTACAAGTCAAAGATGACCCCTCAAACTCTAATGGAGAACAAAATGTCAAGAAGGGGTTGTTATACAAGAGGCTTGAAGAGATCAAGAAAAATGAACTCCAGTTGTTATTAGAAGGGACTCACCCAGATGAATTTGCTTACAGAGAGATAACAACTGTTGAGTTGAAAAATGGAAAGACAGTAAAGTACCTATCAGAGTACTATGGCCCAGAGTTCTTCTTCGAAGGAGAAGCAGAAGAACTCACTAAGGAGGAACAAGTTGTTCTCCTTGAGGCCTACGTCAGAGAGTCTTATAGACTCATCAATGGGAAGTAGGTTTCATGGTTGGGATAACAGCTCTGTGTCCAGTTCCCCAAGACAGAGTTCCCTTCCATCCTTTGACATTCACATCTACTGAAACCTGTTCCCTGGCCTGTGCTTATCTGATATCTCTGAAGCTGATCAAGAGAGTATTTCTGCCAAGAATAAGTGGGACCTTAATAAGCTTAAAGGTTTTGGCTGCATTGGTTCAGGGGGAGTTTGTTGGACCAAAAGAACCAATGAGCCTGATCAGAAAAACCTTTAAGTCCCACAACATTACAACAACTGAAGTAGTCTGCAACAGCTGAAGACATCAACTATAACAAGGTCTGAAGACAAAATCTGAAGTGAAAGAGCTGAAGACAAAGTCTGAAGTGAACAAGCTGAAGACAAAGTCTGAAGCTAAAGAACTGAAAGACAAAGTCTGAAGACAAAAGCTGAAGACAAAGACTGAAGACCAAGTTTCAGATGTTGTCACGACAACTGAAGAAGACCTCTTCAGTAGTTGTGATGGTTTCCTTTCAGTAGTTATATTTTCCTTTCAGTTCTTTTGTAATCAGTAGTTTTATGTTTCTTGTAATCAGTACTTGAGTTTTAGTAGTTTTAGTTTCATCTTGTACTTAGCATACTCTGAGATGTTCTCAGTTGTTGTGAACATTCTCAGTAGTTTGCTTACTTTCAGTTGTTTGTAATAATTCTGTTAAATGTCACTATCAAGTGACAACAGCAGACGTCACATTCCTTTATATAACGAATGTTGACCTAATTGTAAGGTGCGAAGCTTAGCGGCTGACATACCGAAGCATTTGTGCATGAATGATATTATCCCTTTTGCAAAAAACCCTCTTTCTCTATAACCGTGTACTGTTCCATTGAATATCTATTGTGTTCTTGCTATATTTGTCTAATTCTTGTTCTAATTCCGCTGCAATTCAACTCTAATTGATCAAACTTAGATCGCTGATCCTGTCACATACCTCGATGATGGTTTCAGATTTTTCTATTGTGTGTTTTATGAAATTTCATCCGCTGGATAGGGGTGATTTTCTTATCTTGAGGACAGATTTCACTTTTTTTCTCATGGACTCGTATTTCACGATGAATGATCTCACCAAAATAGAGTGAATCCCGTACTTTGGTGACAAATTTCAATTCTCGATTGTTTTTCTTGTTATTATGAAATTCAATCATCAAGATAGGCGTGAAATCCATACCTTGATGATAATTTCACCCATCTAAATTTTATGGATTTGTATTTCCTCAAATGGAATAACCTCATCAAAGTAAGAGTGAATTCTGTACTTTGATGAAGATTTTCATTTTGCTATATTTGTTTCTATAAAATTTCACCGTTAAGATAAGAGTGATTTTCCTTACCTTAATGGTAAGTTACCTCATCTTATTTTGTGGATCCTTAACAATGAGTTAGGATCAAGCTCTTGTTTTAGTAGTTAAGAGTCTTGTTTTGAGAACTACATCACCAAGTTAGGAGTATCACCATGTTAGGAGTGATATCCACACCTTGGTGACCATTCTCATTCTTTGATTTCTATTTTACCAAGGTCTTAAGACTCCTATTGACAAGAAACACGTAGTAACTTGAACGGTGAATACCGCTACCTGAATTATCGGCGATCGTATTCCAACCTATCAAGTCAAAGCATGATTCCTGAACTCAAAAGAGGTCCTAACCACTTTAGGTTAATCTTAGTTCCAAGACGGGAACATTTAAATCTTAACCGAATTTTTCTCACGCCTTTATGCTGCAAACTATCGGTTGGTCTAGCTTTATGGAACCTTTATTTCCTACTTACCGATCCTCATTCGGTTTATCATCAAGACTTAATTGCACGATGATAACACTTCTACAACAATCTTTTGTACAAGATAAAGTTATGTTATGCCTTTCTGGTTATACCTTTATTTCGGCCGTATTCATGGGTTTGATGAACCGCGTGTGCAAGCCGTACTTGAAAGTTAATTGTGATTGTCTTTATCGGCAATATCCTGAACTATTCAAATTTTAATCCGATCACGAACGACATCTTCGTTGATCACTACAATTCCTATTGTTTGCGTTACTTCATCTTGAACTCCTAATCTTGAAAATCTCTAAATCTCTATTGCGACTTACAAGACTCGTTATTACATTCATCCCGATGCGGATAAAAAAAATGTTCATGAATTTTCGCACTTAGTATTCATGGTTTGGCATAAAGGAAAAGAAGGCATAGCTTGGTATGTGTCCAAGTGCCTCACCTCTCAAAAGTCAAAGCCAAACATCAGCATCCCTTTGAATCCTTTGTTTAACTTGAAGTTTCTGTGTGTAAAAGGAAACATCCATCGATGAAGTTCATCACCAATTTGCCTCTTATTTCTAGATATCATAATAACACTTGGTTCATCGTGGAATGAATGACTAAACCGTTGCAATTCATATCGATTCTTGAAGAATATCGAACCGAGAAGTCAACTCGTATCTACATCAACGAAATAGTCAGCCACCGTGGTGTGTCTTAAAAATCTTTGATCGTGATGGTCTACTTATCTTTCGTTCTAACCAAGCCTTTAAATCGTCTTCGAAAACACAAGACAATCTTAGTACAATTCATCATTCGCTGACCGATGCTGAAAGACGTTAAAAACCCCTCAAGATATGCATTGAGCTTTTGTCATTTTATTCAGTAGCTCTTGGGATTCTCAAATTCCGTTGATTAAACTTTTATACAATTACAGGACTTCCCATTAGCATCAAGATATCATCTCATTTTGTAAGTTCATTCAAAATGCTTGAGCATATTAAGAAAGTGGCTTATAAGCTTAAACCGCCCTAAGAACTCAGCATTGTTTATCCAATGTTTCATGCGTCAAATCTCAAAAATTTATCTTGCCAATGATAAATTTTTTGCCTCTTTTGGAGGAAATCCAAATTGACGAATCCTTGCATTTTGTTGAGAAACCTGTCAAGATTATGGATCGAACGTTGAAGAAGACCCGTACATCTACCACACCGATAGTCAAAGTCAGTTGGGAAAACAAACGTGGAGCTGAGTTCACTTGGAAACGTGAGGATCATCTGAGAAAGAAATACCCTCATCTTCTTGTTTAGTCTTGTCTTCAATTTCGGGACGAAATTTCTTAAAGTTGGAGAGACTGGACCTCTCGTATTTTTAGTTAATGTTTGATTAACGTCGTTATCTCTTGTAAGGGTTTGTTATGTCATTAATGCAAATACAAGGACTTATTTGTAAATTCGTGTATCTTGATCCCTTTTGAATCCTTATAATTTAAATATAATTAAATAATTAAGAAATTAATGATAATAATAATATGAGCAATGAAAATAGTTAAAAAGGATAACAATAATAGTAATAATGGTAAAAATATTAAAAATAATAATGCTAAATAACTATAATAGGTGAAGAATTAAAATTTGATAAAAATAAAATAAGTTTATTTTGTTTAAAAACATGTAATTAATGTTTATGCATAAAATAATAACCTTTAAAATTTCAGGGACCAAACTGTAAATTCTTTTAATTAAATAAAAACTTTGGAATAAAACTGAACAACCTAAAAACCTCAGGGTCTAAAGTGTAACTTTTGTTCCCAACCCATTATCAACCCGTTTTCCGACAAGCTACTCCGGCCGAGCTTCGGCGAGCTCCGGCCGAGCTTCGGCGAGCTCCGGCCGAGCTTCGGCGAGCTCTGGCCGACCCAAAACCTCAAAAATGCACCGGTTAAACTCGATTAAATCATTTTTTTAAAGCTTGTGCCACGGTTTCGAACATGGGAACACTCTTTTAATCGATATTTAACACTGTTTAGGCAATCAATTGAACCCATAACCGAAATACATCGAATGCTCAATCAATTCGACACTTAAGACCTGAAATTAATGAAATTAATCATGTTCCAACGTTCTACTAATCAATACGAAATCAGTGGAGTGTTCAATTCACCTGAAACAGTTGTGTAAGCACTCGAAACAACCTGAAACGGCCGACCATAAAGGGGTAGCCATTAGACATCAATAGAGCAAATTAACTCTATAAATTAGAGGGCTTCTGCTCTAATCGACATTCCTATACTCACTGTAAGCTCAATTTCGCAATAATACACACACACATCAAATCCCTCTTCGAAGAACTCGTCGGCTATCCACCTTACTGTTTCCCTTCAATTCAATCGAAAACAGGTAAATTAAATATATGTTTATACTCGGTTTGATGTGGGGATCAAAAGCCCTATGATTAATTTGGGTGTAACTTCGAATCAAGGTTCGATTTCACTGATTTCAAATTAGGGTTTATGTGGGAATTTAGGGTTTTTCTGAAAAATGATTTTTAAAATTTGGTTTCTAAATTTATCAACAAACTGGGCTTAGCCCAGCCGGTTCCACACTCGGAGTATACACAGGAGGTCCCGAGTTCGACCTCGGGCACCTCCCATAATTTTTTTAAAACGTTTTTGAGCAGATTAAAAAAAGCTAAAAAATACTTAAAAATTATAAATAATCATTTAAAAAGTATTTTAATCAGAAATTATGCAATATTAATTCTTTAATATTTTTTTTAATTTATTTTATTTAAACACTTTAAAAATTTATTATAAATACTATTCACCATTAAATTCAAAACTTATAATAAATCTTATTTAATAGTTTAAATTTAGTAAATTCATTAACATTATAAAATAAGTTACAATTTATTTATATTTATTTTATGAAAAACAAATATATACATATACACACTCATTGTAACTAATATAATAAGTTAAATCTACAAAAAATACTAATTAATAGTAAATAATAACCATATAATAACAAAAATCTAACTTTTATTAATAGTGTTTATCATTAAAAATTCTTAATTATCAAAATAACCATAATAATCTGCACCTGTTTAAAAACATGAAAATCATGGATAAATGGATATTAACATAACACCAAAATCACCGTGATTAACCTAATACGACGTTCCGTTTAGGTGAACGTTAACGAATCCTCGGCATTTCATACAAGACTTCCTAATTGTTTATCTTTATTGCCATGTGAGTTTTCCATACCCCTTTTATATATTTTCATACTTTTGAGGTGAAACATGTTAATCTTATGATAATTGCACTTGTAAACCCGTTTGAATCTTGTAAACAATTGGGCAATTCATCTTATTTGTTGTGGTTATTTGAACTCTTGTAATTATCATGTGATGACTTATGATATGTACAATCATTAACTATTGCTAGCCTGGCAACGTCATAGATCTATGGGCCTGACAAGCCTGCTTGGTGCAAAACCAAGTACACTTAGCTAATCGTTTAATCTTGTAATCTTGTAATCTTGTAATCTATCAAGGTTTGATCGTTACACTTGTTCATCCATCTTTAGTTACTTTATTCAATAACCTATGACATGAATTGCCACCTTTTGATTTATACTTATGTATGCCAAACTATGGAAACTCACCAACTTTATGTCGACCTTTTATTTTTAACATGTTTCAGGACTTGTTACCGCTTAAGTGCTCTTGAAGACTTGATCACATCTAGGATTGGACCTAGAATAATAAAATGACTTATATTGTCACATGATGTTAGGGTATCTTTTGTATTTATGGTTGCTTATATCTTATGTTTTATTCTCAATGTATGTTATGAACCTTGAAAATTAATAATATTAACACTTTGAAATTGCATTGTGTGGCATGAACAATCTTAACCCTCACATCTCGACGTTTTCGCCGTTAAGGTTGGGGTGTGACAACCCTAGGATGTTCTGACCCATTCTGAGATGTAAAGCTGGATGCCTTAGACCTTTTCTTCTTCTTGTCCCTTTTTATGACCATCCTTTTCCTCTTTCTGTATTTTAACTGAGAGGACTGGCCTGTAGCACCAGATTGTTCTTGTTTATTCTTCTCAGTTGGGTCCTTGTCCTTCACAGGTTCAGAATGAGAAAGATCCGGACCCTGCTATGGATCAGAAGATGAATCTGGCTGTGATGCAGCACTAGGTCCAGGTTGTGTTGTCTCTTGGGGTTCAACCTTGACCTCAGCTTTAGGTGTAGCCTGACTTGGTGGAGAATGCAAGTCAACCAGCTCACCCCTTTTGATCTTCTGCTTGATCACTCTAATGTGCTCATCAATGGTGGATAGAGACATTCGACCAAGTCTCCTTCTAGAGAATCCATACAGCTTCAAGAAGCTTACCATCTTTTGTCTATCAGTAGACTTCTTCAGATTGGCTCTGATGGTGGCTCTTGATCTTGCAGCCTTTTCCTTCATCTTCCTCTTAGCAGCTTTTTGCTCTTGCAGCACTTTTTGCTCAAGCTGCTTGAGGTATTCAAATTCAATGTAGTCATATGGTAAGGGAAGAAGGTCTGTTGCCTGATAGAGACCCGTGGCACTTAGGTAGGTTATCATGTTTTGCCTGTCTTGTTCTTTACCTACCCGAGTTTGTTGCTCAGGAGCCACAGCCTCTGTCTCAGGACTTTCCTAAACTAGGGAGAGGGTAGGAGCTTTTTAGAGTCTTTTTCTCCTTCTTTCTTCCTGATCTTGAGAAGCAATTCTGCATTCTTAGCTTCCTTCCTCTCCCTTGACACTTCCATGTCAAACGGTTCATTTAATTCATCCAAGGGGATAGAGATGAGTTCATCAATGTTGTAGTTTATGGACCCCAAATAGTTCAGTCTGGCTAGCCTTAACTCATCATCTTGAGTGCTTGGCCTATGCGCAGCCCTGATAGCAGCTTCCATGAAGCCAGGGGTCCTACTTAAACTCTCTCCCCTTTCCTTCCTCTTCCTCTCTCTTTTCTCCTCCTTAATCTCCTCAGAGGTCATCTTCCTCTTCCTTTTGTCACACACAGGCCTGTGTGACTCAGGGTGGAGAGAGCTTTAGCCTTCATTTCTAGGTGCTGTACTTGAGCTCTGGCCAGAGAGAGGCTGTGAGACACCTTCACCAGTTGGTGCCTCACTGAGGGTAATGGGTATTGAAGCAGTTACTATCTCAAGGTTCACAGGCTTAACTACTAGGCCTTCAGCCAAGGTTTCCCATTCGAAGCTAATCTTAGGGTCCACCTCAGCATCTAGTTGACTAACAGTCTTACTTGCTAGCCTCTATCTATATGGTTTGGTTCTCAGCTTGAACTCTTCAAGCACCCTTTGTAAAATCCTATCAGCTAACCTTGCAGCTTGCCTATTTTGACTTGGGTTGGCAAGTGGGTGGTCAATTAGATAGGTGCTCTCATAGAATCTCAGGTGGTAAAAGTTGAATATTTCTTGTTGTCCCTGAGACCTAGAGATTACCAGGTCTCTCCTTTCAGCATCATACCTCCATCCTACTATTGGATTCTTAGCAAGGTGAGATGGAGGAGGCATTGCCCTTGGAATACCCTCCTCAAACAAGCTTTGAATGAGTGATTCCATATCAATATGGACCTGAGGAGGTTGTTGAGTATGGATAAATACAAGTGAGGGTGGTGAGTCCTCCATGTCCATACTTTGAGAGGAACTCCCAGTTTCTATTATTGTAGGTAGGACTTTCTCTCTTTTTTTGATAGCATCACCCTCTTGTAAAAGGAAGCTAAGGGTTAGGTTCACCACATCCACAGGTTCTTGTGGACCTATTTGAGTCCTCTAGATGGGTCTCTCAGCTAACTTGCCTTTGAGATCAATGATCTCAAGTTGCTGGTCATTAACCCTTCTTAGTAAGGTAGCCACCTAAGATTCTAGGTGACTAACCTTAGAGACTAAATAGGTGCAAATTTAGGATAGTTTGTGCACCTTTAGTTGCAGACTCCCCTCATCTTCATCAGAAGAATCGTAGGGGTATGAGAGAATAAGACCAAGGTCTTCTTCCTCATCACCAGCTTGTGTTTCTTGGCTGTTGGATTTCCCTTGCACCATGACAGCTTCAAAAGAAGTGTTAATGGGCTTGGTTGTTATGGTTGAGGTCTTAATAATGTAATCACTTGCAAAAGTTAGAGCCTCTTCCATATGGGCCTCCTGAACAGGTTCAGGGAGGTCCAACTCAGTTATGGGTGGATAATGTGGGCTGAATATGGATGATTCAGGAGCACTAATCTCTCCTTGATCAGGGGTGGAGAAGAGAGACTCATGGTACTCACTAAAACCCATATCCTTATCATTATAGAATTCTAGGTTAGGGATTGGTTGGTTGAGGTCTAGCGGCTAGGGATGGTAACTTTCCCCTGAAGGTTGATCACTAGAGTTTTGAGACTCTGAGTGAAGGCTTAAGGCTGGGGTAATGAGCTCATCAGGCTGAGAATAAGGAACCTTAGCACTGATCATAGAAGTGATGGGAGTGGTCTACTCCTCAGGAGAAGTGGGAGCTCTAATGTCCATTTCTTTCTGCATGGTTGGTGATTTGGGGGCCTGCTCAACCTGAGTAGACTGAGTAGGGGGTTTGTTTGGATTTTATTTGGTAGATGATGGTTTTTTGTGGCTGTGTGGGTGGTGCAAATGTAGAAGGTGTGGGTTCAACATTGGCTGGTGCTGCCAATTTGTCACCTTGAACAGTGAGCTCTAACATTTTTGGGATCAGGGCTGTTTCTACTCCTGAGAAGCTAACAGTGGGCTTTCTGATTGTCTTAATGATATCGGGCTTCATCTGTCCAAGTTTAAGAATATTACTTGTTCCCCTTAACTGTGAGACCAGTTCATAGTTAAGAATGTATTTAAAATATCTAGGGAATATATAATATTCTAAGGAGTCTAAGTTGGCAAGCAAGTTTGTATAAACAAACTGTGAGTACATGAACTTGACCCCTTGAACCATCCTATGGATTATATAGGATGTCCTCAGGAATTTGATCCCAACCTCCATGTTTGTTAGATAAAGAGTGGATTACCACATGGAGGAGGTACTTCAACTGAGATGAGACCTTACCCTTTTTGAAGGTTCTTACTGAGTAGTCTCCTTCATAGCCCATCTGTCAAAATGAGTTGTTTACAGTAGATTTGGGAAAGGACAAATCACCTTCTTCATCATCCAGCCTCAGATAAGAGTTGATGGTGGCTGGAGTGATGAATATTGTCCTCCCCTACACTATGGTAGACATTGCCTTCCTACCGTCCAAGATGACCTCTTGGCAGGTCCTCCAGAACTCTAAAAGTTGATCATCATACAATGGAGGGTCTACTGCAAGGGCGGTGAGGTAGTTTGACAAAGATAAGAAGCAGTAAACATCTGATAAACCTTCATCTTTCTCAGATGATAACAGAGCAATTTGGTTGTGTTTCCTGTGTAACTGCATGGAGAAATCAGGTTGGTTTTGGGGATCTAGTTGGCCATTTTGAGTAGCTTTGAAGTGAAGAAAGGTAAGAACAAGGTTGGTTTATGGATGAATTTAGGGTTTGAATTTTTGCAGGTGAAGTAGAAAGTGAAAGAGGGGGAACCATTGTACGAATATATATATGGTAAAGATTTGAGACAAAGTTAATACAAACGGATAAACTTTGAAAACCGGATGTCGGTCCCACCTCTGAAAAAGTGCCCAAAAAGGTAGTTTTCTTGGAAGTCTAAAATCTTCCGAAGGTAATTTGTCTTCGGAAGGTTTAAGAAAACTTCAAAAGCCAATTTGGCTTCGGAAGATATTCCTTAGTTTTTCAAGAATTTTTCTGGGGAAGAAAAATACTTAGAGTATTTTTACTTCCTAGATAAATTTTTCTTCGTAAGATATCAAATATCAGAAATTTTATTCAATAAAAGAATAAAGCTTCCGAGACTTAATTGCTGTCGGAAGAAATAGTCCTTCAATACATATAACTACTTGGTGACAAAAAAAAGCTTCGGAAGATATATCAAAATTTCATCCAAAGGTTAATTTCTCAGAAGTAGGTATTTGTTTTGAAGACATAATTTCCTTCTGAAGACAACTTAATGTCTTTCGAAAGAAAATATATCCAAAATTTTCAAAATTCTAAGGGATATCAAATTTAAAAGTTCCTTCCAAATAAACTGGGGTTATATGGTGATGATATAGACAACTTAAGACGCACATATTAAAAATAATCTTGAGTTTAGTTTAAGAAAAATCTAATCAAAGTTAATCATCCCTATAGCTGATACAAGATATTTAAATCTATGTTCATCAGAAGCCTTTATGAACAGATCAACATATTATTCATTTGTGTTAACTTTGACTAGTTTTATCTTTAAGTGTTACATAGGATTCTCTATAATAGTGATAGCCTTGTTGTTGTCTATATGGATGGGAGTGTCCTTGAAGTTCAATCCATAGTCTAGCATCTGATTCTGAATCCAAAGCATTTGAGCACAGCAACTTGCAGCAGCAATGTATTCAGCTTCAGCAGTTGATGCAGACACATAGAATTGTTTCTTGCATTGCCATGAGACAATCCTTCCACCAAGAAATTGACATCCCCCAGATGTAGACTTTGCAGTCATATTGCAGCCACCATAGTCACTATCTGTATAGGCATACAGATTGAAGTCAGAATTTTTTGGATACCAAAGGCCTAGTTTGGGAGCACCTTTAAGATATCTGAATATTCTCTTGATAGCAACCAGGTGTGACATCTTGGGATTGGCTTAATATCTTGCACAAATACATGTAGTAAGCATGATATCAGGCCTACTGGTAGTGAGGTACATAAGAGACCCAATCATGGCCTTGTATAGATTTTCATCAACACACTCCCCCTCAAGATCTGGTCCTAGAGAGTGATTTCTGGCTATGGGTGTCTTTGCAACCTTGCACTCAGTCATATGAAATCTAGTAAGTATGTCTTGCACATACTTTGACTGATTTATGAAGATTCCATTGTCAACCTGCTTCACTTGAATTCCTAGAAAGAAATTAAGTTCCCACATGGCACTCATTTCAAATCTATTCTTCATCGGCTTCTCAAAGTCTTTGCAGAGCTTCGGATTAGTTGACCCAAAAATATTCATCTACATAAACTTGAACTAGCATCAAGTTATTTCCTGTTCTTTTGATGAAGAGTGTTCCATCAATAGTACCCCTCTTGTATCCATACTGATAAAGATACTGTGATAGTATCTCATACCACTTCCTGGGAGCCTGATGCACCCCATAAAGAGCTTTGTCAAGCTTGCAGATATAATCAGGATGATCTGGGTCTGCAAAGCAAGGTGGTTGTTTGACATACACTTCCTCATCAATTACCCTATATAAGAAGGCACACTTGACATCAGTTGGTAGACCTTGAAATCCTTAGATGCAGCAAAAGCTAGGAATATCCTAATAGCTTCAAGTCTTGCTATAGGACCAAAAACATCTATGTAGTCAATCCTTTCTTCTTGTGTGTACCCTTGAACAACTAGTCTTGCCTTGTTCTTGATGACAAGTCTTCTATTATCTTTCTTGTTCCTAAATACCCACTTGGTACCTATAGTAGTCTTTCCTTGAGCAAGATGACATAGATTCCAAACCTTTTGTCTCTTGAATTGAAGCAGCTCCTCCTGCATTGCTTCAACCCAACTTCCATCCTTTAAAGCCTCATCAATCTTCTTAGGCTCAATCTGGGACAAGAAACAATAGTGAAGACAAATATTTTTGTCATGGGATTGTCCTCTTGTTCTCACCCCTATGTCAGCATCTTCAATGATGTTTGTGGTCGGATGTGACTTGTGTATTCTCAATTAAGGAATCACAGCAAGTTGGTTGGATAGATCTAAATGAGTGAAATTCAGATCTGGTGATTGAGTATCATCTACCACATCAACACACTTATCAAGAGAAACTTGACCTAATAAGTGTGTTATATCATTGATGTTGTCTTCTATGGAGTGGTTATCAGCATCAAGAAATTCTTGATCACTGTCACCACCTCCACCTCCTCCTATATTAGAAATTCCTTCATTTGAGTTTTGTGCCTTTGTGCTGGAATTTATAAGCACCTCAGATGTATCAATTAAAGAATTTGTTATGGTTCTGCTGATAGGATTTCCAACTATAGGGCTAGTTACCACCAGAGCTAAAGTAGTTTGAACACTTGGTCTTCTCAGCTCAAATCTTGGATCAGAATCTTCTGTTGATAAGCTACTTGTAGATCCTGAAACATCTTTAGAAGATTTATTAAAACAGTTGGTAACTAAATTAAGATCAAACAGCCAATCAAGACCAGAACCTTACACACTGGGTGTGTGCTCATTGAAAGTCACATTAGCTGACTTCTTAACTACTTTAGTTTTGAGATTGTATAATCTACAAGCCTTAGCTTGGGAAGAGTATCCAATAAAATGTCCATCATCTGATTTCTCAGCAAATTTGGCTATTTGATCCTTGGTATTCAAGATGGTGCAAGGACATCCAAATGATCTAAGGAAACCAATGAAAGGTCTCCTTTGTGCGACAGTTCATAAGGAGTCTTACCATAACTCTTGACTACTAAAACTCTATTCTGCACATTGCAGACAGTGTTGACTGCCTCTGCCCAGAAGGTGATGGGCAGTTTAGAGTTAGATGACATAGTTCTTGTAGCTTTAATAAGTGTCATATTTCTCCTCTCAGCAACACCATTTTTCTGAGGAGTTTTGGGAGCACTGTGTTGTCTTGTAATACCCTTTTCATCACAAAATGCATCAAGAATTTGGTTCTTGAATTTAGTTCCTTGATCACATCTTATGATCTTGACCTTGTGATCACATTGATTTTCAATTTTCAGAATGAAACTCTTCAAGATCCCAAGGGTCTCATTCTTAGTTGTAAGGAAGAAGACCCAAGTATATCTTATGAAGTCATTTGTGATCACCAAGCAATAAGAGGTCCTTCCTAGACTCATTAAATTGGTGGGGCCAAAGAGATTCATATGTAATAAGTGTAGGGGAGTAGTGATGGAGTTCATTTTCTTTGGCTTTTGAGACACTTTATGTTGTTTCCCTTTCAAACATGCAACACAATGGTCATCACTTGTAAACTCTTTCTTTGGTATTTCAGTTATCAAATCATTCTTAATTAATTTATTTATTTTCTTAAAGTTTACATGGCATATTATTTTATGCCAGAGAAAAGACTCATCACTATTGGCTTTAGATAGAAAGAAAGAAACTTCTTCGGAAGGGGATGTTTCCTTCAAATCCATCTTGTACATGTTCCCTTCCTAGGGGCCCTGATCAGGGATATGCTCTTGAGGAATGACCACCCCGGGCTTGAGAATAATACACTCATGCTTAATAAAGAGCATGTTGTGTCTCTGATCACAAAATTGGGATACACTCAAGATTTTATACCCAAGCTCCTTAACAAAATTTACCTACTCAATGCTGAGCTTACCATTTATGAACCTGCCCCTTCCAGTAATGTAACCACCTGATTCTCCTCCAAAAGCAACTAGCCCTCCATCAATTTTCTCAAAGTTCTGAAGCAAAAAGCCATTGCCTGTTATGTGCCTAGAACAGTCACTGTCAATGATCCATACATTCCTTTTGGTCTTTAGCTGCTCCTGCACATAAAGAGAAGGTTAGTTACATTTGGAAACCCAAGCGTCATTGGTCCTGGGCTTGTCAAAGTGAATTGAAGATAATGCAACAGTAATTGATCCTATATGTAAGCTTTGAGGATTATTTTCTGTTCTTGATGAAGAACTTTCAGTCATATGGCCTTCCTTCATCTTCCACACCATTTTTGGAAGACTGACTTGGCCTTTAACACTTCGAAAGCTTTGATGACTTTGGAAGTTTTGGAGACTGGACCTTCAGAACCTTTTGCATCCACTACAGCAGACTTTAGTACTTCGCAAGCATTCCTTTCTTCCGAGACCAAATTTTCTTCCGAAGGTAAGTTTTCACTTATCTTCTTCTTACTTTGGAGCTTCCGAAAGGAAGAGATTTTCCTTCTGAAGCTATCTTCTTCTTCTTCTTCTCAGAAGTTTTCTTCTTGATCATGTGGATAGTACTTTTGGGATTGTAGATGCAATCCTTGGCAAAGTGAGAAGTACTACCACACATGATGTATTCAGTTGGCATGCTTCTGAGAGTCTTCTTTTAAGTTGGAGGCTGAGCTTGATCACTTTCCACTTCCTTTTTCATCTTCTCAGATGATGCAGCAGGCTTTTTGGGATGAGGCTTGCTCTTGGAACGAATGGTTCAGGCTGTGCAGTAGTGGTGTATATTTTATCAGCCTTCTTCTCTTGACCAGGATGATTTGGACATGAACTAGGACTCCTGGTACTAGAGTCCATCGTTAAGTCTTCAGTCTTTAACACTTCAAATCCAGCAGAAATGAAAACTTGCTTTTGCTTGGAGTTGAAGGTGGCCTTGATCTCTTAGGCTTTCTTTGACTTTCTTTTGGCTACCCTTATCAAGTTCTTCCTTGCAGGCTTAGTCATCGCTGGTTCTTTCTTCTCTTCAAAACAATAGTGTCCCTTCTTAGGATAACCCTTGTCACTCACTTCGGGTTCATCCTTCACTATCTCCTCTACATCTTCATCATTCTCTTGGATAGGATCAATATGGGCCAGCTCATCTTGACAAGTTCCACACCTTGGACATCTAAAAGATAAGAGTGTGTGTGGAGGAGCTATCTCACTTGACCCTAGTCCCTGCCTTTTTTGGTCACAAACTTTTGCATGCAAAGATGAGGATATTATCAAGAACACATTTTTCTGCCTTGGCTTTCTTGATCACAAGCTCAGCCTGGCATTCAGTTAACTTGGTTATAAGATCTTTGATTTGAGTCCTAGTTTGTACGCTCATGCTTAAAAGTAGAAATGGTTTTCTCTAAATCTTCAATTTTAAGTTTATAATCATTTCTGCTCTTTTAAAATCAGCTTTTAAAATATTTAAGGACTCAAGGTTAGATCTCACTTCCAAGTTGTAAGACCTATACATATTAACTTTAGCAATGCATTCAGGAGTACAAAGATGTTCTAATACATTGGCTTCTTCATGATCATCCATCAGTGATTGATTTGGAGAAGCATCTTCTACCTGAAAGCTCCAGTCAAAGCCTCCTTTTTTAACAGCAACAGTAGCATGTTGTTTAGGTTGGTTTGGCTTCTCAGTTCTGGTAGCTGCATCAGTGTAGTTTGGTCTGGATTGTGCATGGCCACCATTTTTCCTTGGTGCCTTGCACTCTCTACTAAAGTGTCCCATTTGGTTACAGTTGTAAAATACTTCACCTTGCTTTTATCCAGGCCAAACTTTCCACTGGCCACATTGCTTAGGAACTTCCTTCATGATCTCTTGTAGAACTTTTTGGCTCTTTGAGTGAGGAGAGCCATCTGTTGAACTATTTCCATGTACTCTAGATCATCTGGATGGATGCAGTCCAAGTCTTCAAGAGTGAAAAGAAATTTTCCATAACTTTCATCAGCAGACACAAAGGCTTGAGCAGAGCTTGTCTCTTGGAATGGGCTTCCTTGGATGTAGCTCTCCCTAGGTGTCTCAGGGAAGGTGATGAAAGACCTTTTTGTGAGTTTTCAAGGAAGCAAATAAGATGATGATATGGTTCTTTGCTATCCATTTCAACCACATGAAGGGCTGAACTCTACTGATTGTTGGAAGACTTGCTTGATGGATTATGCAAGTTCATCTCCATCTGGTAACCACTAAGGATACCATACAACTCTATGAGTGTAAGAGTAGAGAGGTTCTTAGTTATCTTGATGGCCACACAGTAGTGAGTCCATTGTCTGGGAAGAGAGAACATGAACTTCCTCACTATATCCCTATTCTCAAGCTTGACTCCAACATCCATTAGAGTATCCATAATCTCAACATACCTGAAGTATTGTTGAGTCATGGTTTCACCTGTCTTGTAGCTAAAGTTCTCAAACTACTGCTTCATAATGTCTTTCTTGTTTTCCTTGGCTTCCTCAGACCCCTCATACATGAGCTTTAGTTCATCCTAGAGTTGCTTAGTAATCTTGTTCTTCTTGAAGCCTCTATATATGGAGTTTGAAAGAGCAGTTTGAAGAGTGGTCATGGCTTTTTGATCTACATCTATTTTCTTCCAGTCTTCTTTAGAGTAGTCAGTTATTTTCTTTGGAATCATCCCACCTCCAGTAGTGGCTGAAGAGGTGCTGGGATATGAGGTCCTTCAACAACAAATCTCCATATCATGCTATCTTGAGACTTTATGAACCCTTCCATACGTTAGCACCAAGTATCAAAGTCATTACGAGTGATCAGTGGAGAGTTTGTCATGGTACCGATTTCCACTTCAGCTTTTGAGAGAGCTGTCATTTGAGTTGATAAGTGTTTGGTGAGACTGAAGATAACTAAGATAGTGAGATCCTACAATCAAGAGCCTAAATGCTCTGATACCAATTGCAGGACCATTGAAGGGTGGTCAATACAATAAATTAACAAGTTGGAGAGACCTAGAACACTTAGCAGATCAAATAGGGAACCGGTTAGGATGAAACAATAAACACAAGTAACAAGAAAAATAAAGAAGAACACTCAAATATGGTTTTCAAGAATGATATATATTACTCTCAAGTTCTTACAAATGTTATAAAGCATACCTTAAGATACAAGTACTTGAGACACTTTATACTACATCCTACAGCCGACCATACTTTGAAGGCCAGCTGGAAACACTAATCTAGACAACAAGATCACTGTAGAGTCAAAGGTTGATTGCCTTTTGACTAGTGACTATGACATGCCATGGCTCATATCCTAATATATTAGAAAAAAGATAAGAGTACAAGAGTAGAAAGTTACAGACAAAAGACCTTAATCTACAGTTGACAAAAGCATGGACTTTTCACCAACTCATATAAGTTGGTAAGTCTTCAAAAGTGGCAGCGGAAAGTTGTCCAGCTTTTGTCAAAGGTGATTCAAAAAAAGCATGTCTTCTCTGTCTTCAGAAGAAATCAGTCTTTGGCTTCAAAAGACTTTGTCTTTCAAGCTTCGGAAGACTTCATCTTTGGCTTCGGAAGATATGGTCTTTTGGCTTTGGAAGATTTGATACGTAGCATAATTCACTGAGTTATATCAAATCTTCCAAGTAACTTTCATGTACTTCACATGTGCATGTTGAGAGCTCTTTGGTTGTTCTTTGGTTGCATCAAGTGTATTCCTTACAAGCTCTCATAGTATCTCAGGTTTTGGAAATTGAAAACCTCTTATTGTCCTTGAGATCTAGAGAGCACCAGGGCTCGTCTGTCAGTGTCATACCTTCATCCTACTATTGGATTTTAGCAGGGTAAGATAGGGTAGACATAGCCCTTGGTATGCCATCCTCAAATAGGCTTTAAATCATGGCTTCCATATCAATATGGGTCTAAGGAGGTTGTTGAGTATGGACAACTGCAAGTGAGGGTGTTGAGTCCTCTATGTCCATACTCTAGGCAAAACTCCCAGTAGGACTTTCTCCCCCTTTTTGGTAGCATCAGACTCTTGCACAGGAGAGCTAAGGGTTAGGTCCACCATATCCACAGGTTCTTATGGACCTGGTTGAGTTTGCCTGACAAATCTCTCAGCTAACTTGCCCTTGAGATCGGTGATCTTAAGTTGCTGGTCACTAACCTGCCTATGCAAGGTAACCACCTGAGATTCTAGGTGACTTAACTTTGAAACTAAATAGTGCAGATGTCAGACAGTTTCTGCACCTTTAGTTTCAGACTCCCCTCATCTTCATAAGAAGAATCATAGGGGGATGAAAGAATAGGACCAAAATCTTCTTCCTTACCACCAGCTTAGGGTTCTTGGCTACTGGATTTCCCCTGCACACTGACAGCTTCAAAAGAAGTGTCAATGGGTTGGGTTGCCGTGGTTGAGGTCTTAATGATGTAATCACTTGCAAAAGTGAGAGCCTCTTCCATATGGACTTACTAAACATGTTTAGGGAAGTCCACCTTAGTTTGGGGTGGATTAGGTGGGCTAGATATGGGTGATTCAGGAGCACTCATCTCTCCTTGAGTAGGGAAGGAGAAGAGAGACTCATGATACTCACTGAAGCCCATATCTTATCATCATAGAATTAGAGGTCAGGGATAGGTTGGTTTAAGTCTAGAGGCTGGGGATGGTAGCTTTCCCCTAAAGGTTGATCACTTGAGTTTTGAGACTTAGAGTGAAGGCTTAAGGCTGAGGTGATGAGCTCATCAGGCTGAGCATGAGCAACCTCAGCACAGATCAAAGAAATAGAGGGAGTGGTTTTCTTCTCAGGGGAAGTGGGAGCTCTTAGTTCTACTTCCTCCTGCATGGGTTGTAATATGGGGACTTGCATAATCTAAGTAAACTGAGCAGGGGTTCATTTGGATTTTTTGGTATAGGTGATGGTTATTTATAGCTGTGTGGGTGGTGAAGATGTAGAAGGTGTGGGTTCAACATTGATTGGTGCTGCCAAGTTGTCACCTTGAGCAATGAGCTCTAACATTTTCGGGACCAGGGTTGTTTCTACCCCTGAGAAGCCAACAGTGATTTTCTCATCATTTTGAAGATGACGGACTTCATCTGTCCTAATTTAAGAGTATTACCTGTCCCCCTTAACTGTGAACCCAGTTCACAGTTATGAATATGCTAAACTATTTGTGATGCCCTTAGGTGGATTTGATGTAGCTTTAGGGATGGATTGGTTAGCAGCATATGAGGCGAATATTGTGTGTCGCAAGAAGATGTTCCGACTGACAGCGCCTGATGGGAGTTCAGTAATGGTCTCCTATGACCGAGTTACTACAATTCCAAAGGTGATTTCGATGGTGGTGGCAGAGAAGTGCATGAAACGTGCATGTAGTGCCTACCTAGATTACGTGAAGGATGTGGACGCTTCAGTACCACAATTGGCTGACGTACCAGTTGTGTGTAACTTTCTAGACGTGTTCCCAGAAGATTTACCAGGTGTGCCACCGGACCGCGAGATCGAGTTCCAGATCGATTTGATACCAGGTGCTCAACCTGTTGCCAAAGCACCGTATCGATTGGCTCCATCGGAAATGAGAGAACTGATGGTTCAGTTGCAAGAGTTGATGGACAAGGGTTTCATCTGACCGAGTATCTCCTCGGGGGGTGCTTCGGTCTTGTTTGTAAAGAAGAAGGATGGTAGTATGAGAATGTGCGTTGACTACCGTGAGTTGAACAAGGTGACGGTGAAGAACCGGTATCCACTACCCAGAATAGATGACTTGTTCGATCAGCTCCAAGGTGTCAGTTGGTTCTCAAGTATAGATCTCCGATCTGGTTACCATCAGTTGATGGTGAAGGAGCAAGATATCCCTAAAACAGCTTTTCGCATGCGTTACGGACACTACGAGTTTCTCGTTATGTCCTTTGGTCTAACTAACGCGCCAGCTACCTTTATGGATTTGATGAACCGGGTGTGTCAGCCGATGTTGGATAAATTAGTGATTGTGTTTATAGATGATATTCTGATTTATTCGAAGAGCGAAGAAGAACATGCCGGACACATTCGTGAAGTATTGGAGACACTCAGAAGAGAGAAGTTGTATGCTAAGTTCTCCAAGTGTGCTTTCTGGTTGCATGAAGTTCAGTTTTTGGGTCACGTGGTAAATTCCGAAGGGATCATGGTAGACCCGAAAAAGGTTGAGGCAGTGATGCAATGGAAGTATCCAAAGACGCCATTCGAGATCCGCAGTTTCTTGGGTTTGGCGGGCTACTACAGGAGGTTCATCTAAGACTTTTCCAAGATAGCCTCACCATTGACCAAGTTGACCCGCAAGGACGTGAAGTTTGTATGGGGTCTGGAACAGGAGAATGCTTTTAAGGAATTAAAGATGAGATTGACTCAAGCTCCTGTCTTGATGTTGCCCGAAGGGAGCGAAGACTTAGTGGTCTACTCGGATGCTTCTTATTCGGGATTGGGTTGCGTGATAATGCAAAAGGGAAGAGTAATAGCCTATGCATCCTAATAGTTGAAAATCCACGAGGCTAATTACCCTACTCATGACTTGGAGCTAGCGACCGTGGTCTTTGCGTTGAAGATTTGGAGGCACTACTTGTACAGGACGAAGTGCACTATCTTCACTGACCATAAAAGCTTGAAATATTTATTTGAGCAGAAGGACCTCAATATGAGGCAAAGGAGGTGGTTGGAATTGATCAAGGACTATGATTGTGAGATCCATTATCATCCGGGCAAGGCCAACGTAGTGGCAGATGCCCTTAGCCGAAAGGAGAGACCCGAGCCAATCCGGGTGAAAGCTTACCAGTTGGTGATGACCTCCGATGTGATGACACAGATCAAGGGGTTCCAAGATGAGGCGTTGAAAGAAGATCACCTTAACTCTGAAAGGATGAGAGGACTAGTCACGGAGTTGGTTGAGAATACTCTCGGAGTTAGAACCCGCTTTTGGTGGATGTGGATCCCTCGTTATGGAGACCTACGAGAGCAAATTATGGATGAAGCTCATAAGACTCGATACTCCATTCATCCCGGTGCTACAAAGATGTATCATGATATGAAAAAAGATTACTGGTGGCCAGGTATGAAGCGTGATGTAGCGGAGTATGTGAGTAAGTGCCTTACTTGCTTGCAAGTGAAGGTGGAGCATCAGAAGCCATACGGGAAGATCCAACCTTTGGATATACCCGAATGGAAATGGGAGCACATCACCATGGACTTCCTCATGAAGTTACCACGTACGACAAGGGGGTACGATGCCATATGGGTAATAGTTGATCGTTTGATAAAGAGTGCTCACTTTCTACCGATCCATAAGACATATTCATCTGAAATATTGGCGGATCTGTTCATGAAGGAGATTGTGACCTGTCACAGTGCACCAGTGTCTATTGTGTCTGACCGGACATCTAAGTTTTCGAAGAGATTCCATGATGCAATGGGTACGAGGTTGCATATCAGTACGGCTTACCATCCTCATACAGATGGCCATATGGAGAGGACTATACAGACGCTTAAGGATATGCTTTGAGCCTGCATCATTGATTTGGAGGAAGCTGGGATGAACACTTACCGTTAGCAGAATTCTCATACAACAATAGTTATCATGCCAGCATTGGTATGCCACCATATGAGATGCTATACGGTAGAAGGTATAGGACGCCCGTATGTTGGGGTGACATTGGACAGAAGGAGTTGGGAGGCATTGAAGTAATCGAGGCTACAACTAAAAAGCTGGAAAGGATCAAGGCCTTTATGAAGGCGGCAAAAGATAGGAAAAAGTCGTATGCTGACAAGAGGCGTAGACCGATTGAATTCAAGGTGGGTGATAAAGTGATGCTGAAGGTTTCACCTTGGAAGGGGATCATTCGGTTCCGAAAGCAGGGTAAGCTAAGCCCGAGGTATATAGGACCTTTCCGAATCATTGCTCGAGTAGGAGAGGTGGCCAATAGGTTGGAGCTACCCGATGAGTTAAGTGGAATTCATCCAACATTCCATGTATCTCATCTGAGAAAATGCCTAGCTGATGAAGGTATGGTTGTACCACTGGAGGACATTGAAGTGGATGAATGGCTCAATTATGTAAAGCAAACAAGGGCAATCATTGACAGAAAGGAGAAGAGATTACGAAACAAAGTGGTTCCATTGGTGTGAGTACAGTGGAGGCACAAGAAGGGATCTGAGTCTACATGGGAGACTGAGGAGGAGATGAGACAACATTACCCATAACTGTTTGAAGAGTGACAGGTTTCGAGGACGAAACCTCTATAAGGGGGGTGGACTTGTAACACCCGAAAAATTTATTAAGGAAAAGAATAAAGACAAAAAGGAGAAGTTGCATAAGTGGAGGGGCTAAAGTGTACAAAGGACAAAACATTATTATTTTATGTTTAAAAGAAGCATGGCCGCCCACTATCACCTTTCTACCCACTCTCTCTCGCTGCAAAAAGGGAAAAGAAGAAAAGAGAAGTGTTCGACCAAAGAAGAAGAAGAAGACCTGCTTGAAGGTGAGTTTTTCGTGTGTTTTTGCTTGGTTTCAGCTGGATTTTCAGCTTCTGGACCGGGTTTTATGTGTTTCTATGTGTTTAGTTGCTTCTTTATGTGTGTATAGGTGTTTGAATTCCTTGTGCTCTCGAGTTTGGTGGAGTATTGCTCGAAGGCTGCAATAGGTGAGTTCTAGATCCCCGGTTTTCATGTTTTATACTTGTTTTGGGGCTGAAAATGCATGTAACTAACTTCTTATTCTTTTTAGCATGTTTTAACCATATGTTTATGCCTCTGTTTATACGGGTGAATGTATGTTGTGTATGATTTGTTGTGTTTTGTGTTTATATGATTGTTTTAGGTGTTGGTATGTTAGATTCGGGTTAGGAACATGTTAAAACGATGATTGGGTCTGAAAAATAGTGTAAGTTTGAATTTATAACTGCCCATACGCCTAACATAGTGCCCATGCGCCTGGAAAGTTGTTCATGCGCCTAGAAATTTTGCCCATAAGCCTAAGTGTTGCCCATGCGCCCAAACAGTACCTCATGCGCCCACTGCTCATACGCCTAAGTGCTCATGTGCCTAAGCAGTGCTCATGCGCCTAAGCAGTGCTCATGCGCCCACTGCTCATACGCCTAAGTGCTCATGTGCCTAAGTGAGGCTCATGCGCCCAAGCAGTGTTCATGCACCTAAGTTTCCTCATGCGCCTAAGTCTTTCCCATGCGCCCAAGTGCCATGCGCCTGCATAGTACTCATGCGCCTAATGCCTTAGAAAATTTTCTGAAATTTTGGGAAATAGAAATTTTAAGACTAAGCCCTGGGATGTTTTGGTGGTTATGTTTGTTGGTGTTATGTATGTTTGTGGCTTGTTTTTATGTTCCATATTACGTATTATTATGTGACTTTACGTGGTGTGTTTTTGCTCATATATGTAAAGTATTATCATAAAGAAGTGAAAGATTAATGATAATGAAAAGTGAAACATAACGAATGAATGAAAGTCTTGCAAGCAAATGAAAGGAGGTTCACAGCCATTGGGTTTTCAGCTCAACTGTGTGCGGTTTAGCTAACCCGAAGGATGCACACAGGGTCAATCCTAAAGATTGACGGGACCCTTGTTGCTTGCCCCAGGTACTGGAGTCAGCTTCGTGCACAATGTTCGGGGTCTATTTATAGGCCCTAGGCCTAGTACCAGCTTCATGCATAATGTTCGGGTATTGCACATTGGTTCGGAAGAAAGTGAAAGATAATGAATGAATGAGAAGAATGATGAAAGATAATAATGAATATTATCTTGTTGTATCTATGATGCGTGAACACGTACGGAAGTAATGGATTTATGAAAAGGAAGTATTTTAAGAAAATGATATTTCTATATTAACAATGGACTTTAATTTTAAAACTAGAACTCACTCAGCAACGCTGACTTTTATGCATTTTCAGTTGGCAGGTAATTTGTTGCTGGGGATGGCACGCGGGTGAGGCTACTTGGCGGGCAAAGACTGGCATCAATTCATGCATGATGATATTGTTGTTTTATAATACAACTGAATGATTCTTTTTGTAACTTTTAAAATACGATGATGTATTACTTAGCAACACCAAATATTAATGCATGAATGGTTTTTGATAACTTAATCCGCTGTGATGTTTTTATGAAATGTATTTATTTTATATGAAAAATGTTATGATTGTCCAACTGTGAGGTCTCCGGGAACGGGGTCTTACACACTGGGTAATACCTATTGGGCACCGATCAATGCCTATTGGGCGCCAGTCAAATTGTGCATGAGTGAGGAAGGATCCTCTTGGTCAAGGAATGTCGGTTTTGAGGCTCTTTAAAGGGATAACCGGCTACGTACTAATGGGAACTCAATTTCCAAGATTTGGCTATGGCCTAGGGATTTATAAATACCCTGAAACACCTAGAAACTCAATCCTAATGCCAAATCATATAGAAACATCAAGATACAATAGAGGACTGTATACGAAAGTAATGGGTTAAAGATTTGAATGTGTATTAATGACAGTTGTTCTCATTCTTATGATTGATTTCTAGAAATGTTGAAGGATCTTTTACCACCATGTTTCCCTCCTATCAACGCCCCATGTCCGGATAACACCTTGTGGTCACAACTGGGACTATAGTTTTCTTATTAGTTTATTTAACTTTGATTGATGATTATATTCAACACTTGATAGCGCATTCGCTAGTGCTTCACCAAGTAGACCTACTCTGCAAAATCCTCAGACAGATGGACCTCGATTTGAACCATCTCAGCTCCAAGCTCCTACTTTTATGATATTAAGTGCACCACTTAGAACAAACTCTTTATTACATATTACAAGAATGTATGTAACTCTAGAATTTATTAAAAATAACTTCTTACTACTACATGAATTGTTAAGTGAATACATGTATGAGGAGCATGCAAAAGGAGTAAGAATTAGGCTTGTTTGTGATGATGAGTTGGAGGTAACCTTCTTCCTTTTACCTTCTTAATTTCGCACCAACCCTACTCCAGAAGTAGTAGAAAGTGTTGTGTAACCTAGCTACATTTCATCACATTACGACAATAGCTCGAACTAATCCTCTAGAATAAGGCCTAGGTCATGAAGTTCCGCTAAATGTGACCTCTAAGCTCAAGACTACATCGTCGAGCAGTTACTACCATCCTCCCCACCCATGGTGCCTCATCCTGCTTCTATGACGCTTAATCAAGCCTTAACTTCATTATCTTTATTACAATGTATGTGGACTTCAGTATTAATATGAACAATCCATCTTGTGCTTCCTCCTTTCTCACATCAAGGGTTGCTCACCAAAATTCATACACCATAAATGGGTTGTATATATGATTTTTCAATATTGTTACTCTTTACAAGGAAGGTATCTATGGATATATTCACTAGCCAAGCACATATGGTCTCACTAGTCACACCGCAAAATATGTTCAGCAAAAGAATTTTAGAAGTAACAAACTAATCAGATCCAAATGAGCTACTTTACCATATGAAATCAAGCCAGAAGCTTGATCTAGTCATATTTATAGCGGTGTGGCCAGTTAAAATGTAAGGAATGGACATTGTGTGTTCTTTCTCTAAAAACAAAGAAATAGTCAATTTGTTTCTAGTTGCAATTGATTACTTTATGAAGTAGGAGGAATTACAGGGAAGAAAATCATCAATTTAGTTTGGAAAAACATTATATACATATTTGACCTCCCAGGGAAAATCATTACAGACAATGGAAATAGTTAGTAAACAAGCCATTTTTGCATATGGTGTTTAGAGCATCACATCAAGCATATATTTAGCTCGATTGCTTATGCATAGTCCAACTATTAAGTCGAAGGCATGAAGCGAAGCATCATATTCAGGATCAAAGCAAGGTTAGGGACATATGGTAAAGATTGGTTGGAAGAATTGCTAAGTGTGTTATGGACTATTCGAACAACATAAAAGACTAGCCATAATTGCACCTCATACATGTGCATTGATTTTATTTACAGGAAAAGTACTTGTAACTTCATCATTGTTACCTTGGGTTTCTAATTTTCTATGATGGTAAGAACGAATTCTTGTCCATTTAGTTTATTTGGTTAATTATATGTTTTCTTTTAGTTTCAGGCAATCGATCTTCGTATAGCCTTCCTCACCACAGTTAAGATAATTTTTTCTTCTTACATTCCCAGGTAGAATGACTATTTCTCTTATAGTTTGAGTATAATAATAATCGACAAAGTCCATAATGTCTCTTATGACAAGTATTAAATAGGGGTTGTGTCTTTTGGCCTTTTTGAAATTGTTTCCTGGGTCATTTCCCTTTCTTTCTTCCCATTCCTTTTTGAATCAATGTTGTTACTTTGTGTAATACCTCTGCAACCATCACTACTTCGGCTTCCACAACTTCATAGAATTTTTTTATGGATATAGATTTGATAAATTCATTTATCTCTGAGGATAGACTCCATATGAATGGCAATATCATGAGCTACTCAACGCTTTCTAGAATTGGAGGTACTTCAGCCATCCTTTTAAAATAAGGAAGAAGAGTTGAACATTCTTGATATGATTTCAAGCTAGTAAATCCCACAAGACACATGCCATTTCAGATCCTCTTAAATCAATTCCTCAAGAAGCTTTGTCATAAAATCATGCTAAGAATAGAGGATTTTAACATACTTCATACCCAAACCAAGAAGAACAAAAAAATCCAAACTCTCTTCTAGTTCAACACCTCAGCCATCTCCCTCTTCGGAAGTAGTAGAAACCCAACTAAAGTTTCCTTTAAAGGAACTTGTAAGAATTGTAATCAGTATCAGCTGAGGGGTGCAAAAGGAGACTAAAGAAACTGAAGACAACCTAATTGAGTCTGCTAAAGTCCTAGAAGCTAAAGTAACAAAAATAATAAATTGGATATTTGAAGACAAGACTAGCTACTTCTTTATGGATAGACTGAATGGTACCAAGACATTAATTCCAAATGAACTGAAGGTCCTTCATCTTAGAACCAGTTATCTTAATGGAATGTTAAAATTAGAAAGATTTTCTAGTGCTACATCAATGAATACATATTTATGGTTACCACCCTTCTAAGGAGCTTAGAGATGAAAAACCAGAAGACACAAGGGAAGCTCTAGACATAGTTCCTAATACGGATCCGTATAAGGAAGAGATCAACTAAATAAAAAGATAATAACTTGAAGAAATGGTTGGATGGGGGGACAAAATTAGCAGCCCCTTTTTTTAATCACGGGTCGACGGTCGGGCTGTGAAGCAGCACTTCGGGTGGTTCTTCAATGAGTCTAGATCCGTATCATTCTCCCCCTCTAAAAGGACTCATCCACGAGTCATCGTCTTCACCGGGTTCATATGGGGACAAGTCGGCAACATTAAAGGTGGCGGAGACCTTGTAATGACCTAGGAGGTCGATCTTGTAGGCATTATCATTAATTCGTTTAAGAACACGGAACAGACCATCGGCTCGGGGATGCAACTTCCCGAATTGCCCCTGTGGAAACCGATCACGGCGCAAATATATCCACATGAGATCACCTTCGTTGAAAATGACCTTTCTGCGATGTTTGTTAACCCTGTATGATATTGCAATTGTGTTTGATGATTTGTTCTCGTACCTGTTCATGCAAATGTTTTATTTGTGTTGCTTGTTCCTCCCCGTCGACGCTAAATGTTGAATATCTGTAGATGGTGCTAAGTCCAGTGGAGTGAACGGGTTACGCCCGTATACAACAAAGAAAGGATTGCGG